>JANJGN010000002.1:122069940-122107440 GCA_026770705.1 Isurus oxyrinchus | reverse complement strand
AACACCAACAGCAATAGCAGCTGCAGCAACAACAACAGCACCAGCAACAACAGCAGCAGCAATAGCAACAGCAGCAACAGCAGCACCAGCAACAGCAGCAATAACAGCCGCAGCAACCACAAAAAGAGCAGCACCAGCAGCAGCAAGAACAACAGCAACAGCAGCAACAGCAGCAGCAGCAGCAAAACCAGCAGAACCAACAGCAGGAACAGCAGCAACAGCGGCAGCAGCAACATCAGCAGCAGCAGCAACAGCAGCAGCAGCAAGAACAGCAGCAACACAACCACCAGCAAGAGCAGCGGCACCAGCAGCAGCAGCAACAACAGCCACAGCAACCACAAAAACAGCAGCTCCGGCAGCAGCAGGAACAACAGCAACAGCAGCAACAGGAGCAGCAGCAGCAACACCACCTGCAGCAGCAACAGCAACACTAGCAGCAACAGCAACAACAGCAACAGCAACAACAGCAGCAGCAACAACAGCAACAGAAGCAGCAGCAACAGCAAGAGCAGCAGCAACATCAACAGCAGCAACAAAAGTAGCACCAACACCAGCAGCAAGAGCAAAAGCAGCAGCAACACCATCAGCAGCAGCAATAAAATTAGCAGCAGCAACATCAACGACAGCAGCAGCTGCGCCACCAGCAGCAGCAACAGCAGCAGTAGCAGCAATAGCTACAGCAACAGCAGGAGCAAGAGGAGAAGCAGCAACAGCACCAACACTAACAGCAATAGCAGCAGCAGCAGCCACAGCAACTGCAACAGTAGCAACAGCAACAGCAGTAGCAACACCAGCAACAGCAACAACAGCAGCAGCACCAGGACCAGCAGAAGCAGCAGCAGTTGTAGCAGCTGCAGCAACACTAGCAGCAGCAACAGCAACAGCAACAGCAAAAGCAGCTGCAACACCAGCAGCACCAAAACAAACAACAACAGTGGCAGCAGCACCAGCAGCAGCAGCACCAGCAGTAGATCCAGCACGAGCAACAAAAGCAGCAGCAACATCAGCAGCACCAGCAGCAGCACCAGGACCAGCAGAAGCAGCAGCAGTTGTAGCAGCTGCAGCAACACTAGCAGCAGCAACAGCAAAAGCAGCTGCAACACCAGCAGCACCAAAACAAACAACAACAGTGGCAGAAGCACCAGCAGCAGCAGCAACAGCAGTAGACCCAGCACGAGCAACAAAAGCAGCAGCAACATCAGCAGCACCAACAGCAGCAACAGGACCAGCAGCAACAACAGCAGCAGCAATAGCAACAGCAACAGCAACAACAGCAGCAAAAGAACAGCAGCAGAAACACCAGCAACAGGAAGAGCAGCGTCAGCAGCAGCAGCAACAGCAGCAGAAGCAACAGCAGCAGCACCAGTAGCAGCAACAGCAGCAACAACAGCAGCAGCAGCAGCACCAGCAGCAACAGCAGCAGCACTAGCACCAGCAATATCAGCAGCAACAGCATAAGCAGCCACACCAATACCAGCAACAGCAGCAACAACATCAGCAGCAGCAGCAGCAACACCAGCAGCAACAGCAAGAGCAGCACCAGCAGCAGCACCAATACCAGTAGCAGCAACAGGATCAGTAGCAGCATCAGCTACAGTAACAGCAGCAGCCCCAGCAACAGCAACTACAGCAGCAACAGTAGCCGCACCATCACGAGAAACAACAGCAGCAATAGCACCAGCAGCAGCAGCAACAGCAGCAGCAACAGCAGCAGCAGCAACAAAAGTAGCAGCAACACAAACAGGAGCAAGAGGAGCAGCAGCAGCAGCACAAACACCAACAGCAATAACATCACCAGCAACAGCAGCAACAGCAACAGCAGCAGCAGCTCCACCACCAGCAGCAGCAACAGCAGCAGTAGCAACAATATATACAGCAACAGCAGGAGCCAGATGAGCAGCAGCAGCAGCACAAACATCAACAGCAATAGCAGCAGCAGCTACAGCAGCACCAGCTACAGCAGCAGCAACACCAGCAGCAGCAACAACAGCTGTAGCAATAGCAACAGCAGCAGCAACCCCAGGAGCAAAGCAGCAGCAGCAACACCAGCAGCAACAGCAGCAGCAGCAGCAACAGCAGCAGCCGCAGCAGCAAAAGTAGCAGCAACACCAACCGCAACAGCAACAGCAGAAGCAGCCAAACCAGAAACCATAGCAGCAACACCAGTAGTGGCAGCAACAGCAGCACCAACACCATGAGCAGCAGCAACAGCAGCAGCAGCACTAGCAGCAAGAGCAGCAGCGGCACTAGCAGCAGCATCAACAGCAGCAGTAAAAGCAACACTAGCAGCAGCAACAACATCAGCAGCAGCAACAGCAGCAGCAGCAGCTCCAGCAACCACAGCAACAACAGCCACAGCAACCACAAAAAAAGCAGCACCGGCAGCAGCAAGAAGAACAGCAACAGCAGCATCAGCAGCAACACCAGCAGAACCAACAGCAGGAACAGCAGCAACAGCAGCAGCAGCAACACCAGCAGCAACAGCAGCAGCAACAGCAACAGCAGCAGCAGCAAGAACAGCAGCAACAAAAGTAGCAGCAACACCAACCGCAGCAGCAACAGCAGAAGCAGCAAAACCAGAAACCATAGCAGCAACACCAGTAGTGGCAGCAACAGCAGCACCAACACCATGAGCAGCAGCAACAGCAGCAGCAGCACTAGCAGCAAGAGCAGCAGCGGCACTAGCAGCAGCATCACCAGCAGCAGTAACAGCAACACTAGCAGCAGCAACAACATCAGCAGCAGCAACAGCAGCAGCAGCAGCACCAGCAACCAGAGCAACAACAGCCACAGCAACCACAAAAAAAGCAGCACCGGCAGCAGCAAGAAGAACAGCAACAGCAGCATCAGCAGCAACACCAGCAGAACCAACAGCAGGAACAGCAGCAACAGCAGCAGCAGCAACATCAGCAGCAGCAGCAACAGCAGCAACAGCAGCAGCAGCAAGAACAGCAGCAACACCAGCACCAGCAACAGCAGCGGTACCAGCAGCAGCAACAGTAGCAGCATCAGCACCAGCAACAGCAGCAACAACAGCCGCAGCAGCCACAAAAACAGCAGCTCCAGCAGCAGCAGGAACAACAGCAACAGCAGCAACAGGAGCAGCAGCAGCAACACCACCTGCAGCAGCAACAGCAACACTAGCAGCAACAGCAACAACAGCAACAGCAACAACAACAGCAGCAACAGCAGCAGCAGCAGCAACATCAACAGCAGCAACAAAAGTAGCACCAACAGCAGCAGCAACAGGAAAAGCAGCAGCAACACCATCAGCAGCTGCAACAGCAGCAGCAGCACTAGCAGCAAGAGCAGCAGCGGCACTAGCCGCCACAACACCAGCAGCAGTAACAGCGACACTAGCAGCAGCAACAACAACAGCAGCAGCAATAGCAACAGCAGCAGCAACCCCAGCAACAAAAGAACAGCAGCACCAGCACCAGCATCAGCAAAACCAGCAGAAACAACAGCAGGAACAGCAGCAACAACAGCAGCAGCAAGAGCAGCAGCAACATCAGCAGCAGCAACAGCAGCAGCAGCAAGAACAGCAGCAACACCAGCACCAGCAACAGCAGTGGCACCAACAGCAGCGGCAGCAGCAGCAGCACCAGCAGCAGCAGCAACAACAGCCGCAGCAACCACAAAAACAGCAGCTCCGGCTGGAGCAGGAACAACAGCAACAGCAGCAACAGCAGCAGCAGCAACATCAGCAGCAGCAGCAACAGCAGCAGCAGCAAGAACAGCAGCAACACCACCACCAGCAAGAGCAGCGGCACCAGCAGCAGCAACAGCAGCAGCAGCAGCACCAGCAACAGCAGCAACAACAGCCACAGCAACCACAAAAACAGCAGCTCCGGCAGCAGCAGGAACAACAGCAACAGCAGCAACAGGAGCAGCAGCAGCAACACCACCTGCAGCAGCAACAGCAACACTAGCAGCAACAGCAACAACAGCAACAGCAACAACAGCAGCAACAGCAACAACAGCAACAGAAGCAGCAGCAACAGCAAGAGCAGCAGCAACATCAACAGCAGCAACAAAATTAGCACCAACACCAGCAGCAAGAGCAAAAGCAGCAGCAACACCATCAGCAGCAGCAATAAAATTAGCAGCAGCAACATCAACGACAGCAGCAGCTGCGCCACCAGCAGCAGCAACAGCAGCAGTAGCAGCAATAGCTACAGCAACAGCAGGAGCAAGAGGAGAAGCAGCAACAGCACCAACACTAACAGCAATAGCAGCAGCAGCAGCCACAGCAACTGCAACAGTAGCAACAGCAACAGCAGTAGCAACACCAGCAGCAGCAACAACAGCAGCAGCACCAGGAACAGCAGAAGCAGCAGCAGTTGTAGCAGCTGCAGCAACACTAGCAGCAGCAACAGCAACAGCAACAGCAAAAGCAGCTGCAACACCAGCAGCACCAAAACAAACAACAACAGTGGCAGCAGCACCAGCAGCAGCAGCACCAGCAGTAGATCCAGCACGAGCAACAAAAGCAGCAGCAACATCAGCAGCACCAGGACCAGCAGAAGCAGCAGCAGTTGTAGCAGCTGCAGCAACACTAGCAGCAGCAACAGCAAAAGCAGCTGCAACACCAGCAGCACCAAAACAAACAACAACAGTGGCAGAAGCACCAGCAGCAGCAGCAACAGCAGTAGACCCAGCACGAGCAACAAAAGCAGCAGCAACATCAGCAGCACCAACAGCAGCAACAGGACCAGCAGCAACAACAGCAGCAGCAATAGCAACAGCAACAGCAACAACAGCAGCAAAAGAACAGCAGCAGAAACACCAGCAACAGGAAGAGCAGCGTCAGCAGCAGCAGCAACAGCAGCAGAAGCAACAGCAGCAGCACCAGTAGCAGCAACAGCAGCAACAACAGCAGCAGCAGCAGCACCAGCAGCAACAGCAGCAGCACTAGCACCAGCAATATCAGCAGCAACAGCATAAGCAGCCACACCAATACCAGCAACAGCAGCAACAACATCAGCAGCAGCAGCAGCAACACCAGCAGCAACAGCAAGAGCAGCACCAGCAGCAGCACCAATACCAGTAGCAGCAACAGGATCAGTAGCAGCATCAGCTACAGTAACAGCAGCAGCCCCAGCAACAGCAACTACAGCAGCAACAGTAGCCGCACCATCACGAGAAACAACAGCAGCAATAGCACCAGCAGCAGCAGCAACAGCAGCAGCAACAGCAGCAGCAGCAACAAAAGTAGCAGCAACACAAACAGGAGCAAGAGGAGCAGCAGCAGCAGCACAAACACCAACAGCAATAACATCACCAGCAACAGCTACAACAGCAACAGCAGCAGCAGCTCCACCACCAGCAGCAGCAACAGCAGCAGTAGCAACAATATATACAGCAACAGCAGGAGCCAGATGAGCAGCAGCAGCAGCACAAACATCAACAGCAATAGCAGCAGCAGCTACAGCAGCACCAGCTACAGCAGCAGCAACACCAGCAGCAGCAACAACAGCTGTAGCAATAGCAACAGCAGCAGCAACCCCAGGAGCAAAGCAGCAGCAGCAACACCAGCAGCAACAGCAGCAGCAGCAGCAACAGCAGCAGCCGCAGCAGCAAAAGTAGCAGCAACACCAACCGCAACAGCAACAGCAGAAGCAGCCAAACCAGAAACCATAGCAGCAACACCAGTAGTGGCAGCAACAGCAGCACCAACACCATGAGCAGCAGCAACAGCAGCAGCAGCACTAGCAGCAAGAGCAGCAGCGGCACTAGCAGCAGCATCAACAGCAGCAGTAAAAGCAACACTAGCAGCAGCAACAACATCAGCAGCAGCAACAGCAGCAGCAGCAGCTCCAGCAACCACAGCAACAACAGCCACAGCAACCACAAAAAAAGCAGCACCGGCAGCAGCAAGAAGAACAGCAACAGCAGCATCAGCAGCAACACCAGCAGAACCAACAGCAGGAACAGCAGCAACAGCAGCAGCAGCAACACCAGCAGCAACAGCAGCAGCAACAGCAACAGCAGCAGCAGCAAGAACAGCAGCAACAAAAGTAGCAGCAACACCAACCGCAGCAGCAACAGCAGAAGCAGCAAAACCAGAAACCATAGCAGCAACACCAGTAGTGGCAGCAACAGCAGCACCAACACCATGAGCAGCAGCAACAGCAGCAGCAGCACTAGCAGCAAGAGCAGCAGCGGCACTAGCAGCAGCATCACCAGCAGCAGTAACAGCAACACTAGCAGCAGCAACAACATCAGCAGCAGCAACAGCAGCAGCAGCAGCACCAGCAACCAGAGCAACAACAGCCACAGCAACCACAAAAAAAGCAGCACCGGCAGCAGCAAGAAGAACAGCAACAGCAGCATCAGCAGCAACACCAGCAGAACCAACAGCAGGAACAGCAGCAACAGCAGCAGCAGCAACATCAGCAGCAGCAGCAACAGCAGCAACAGCAGCAGCAGCAAGAACAGCAGCAACACCAGCACCAGCAACAGCAGCGGTACCAGCAGCAGCAACAGTAGCAGCATCAGCACCAGCAACAGCAGCAACAACAGCCGCAGCAGCCACAAAAACAGCAGCTCCAGCAGCAGCAGGAACAACAGCAACAGCAGCAACAGGAGCAGCAGCAGCAACACCACCTGCAGCAGCAACAGCAACACTAGCAGCAACAGCAACAACAGCAACAGCAACAACAACAGCAGCAACAGCAGCAGCAGCAGCAACATCAACAGCAGCAACAAAAGTAGCACCAACAGCAGCAGCAACAGGAAAAGCAGCAGCAACACCATCAGCAGCTGCAACAGCAGCAGCAGCACTAGCAGCAAGAGCAGCAGCGGCACTAGCCGCCACAACACCAGCAGCAGTAACAGCGACACTAGCAGCAGCAACAACAACAGCAGCAGCAATAGCAACAGCAGCAGCAACCCCAGCAACAAAAGAACAGCAGCACCAGCACCAGCATCAGCAAAACCAGCAGAAACAACAGCAGGAACAGCAGCAACAACAGCAGCAGCAAGAGCAGCAGCAACATCAGCAGCAGCAACAGCAGCAGCAGCAAGAACAGCAGCAACACCAGCACCAGCAACAGCAGTGGCACCAACAGCAGCGGCAGCAGCAGCAGCACCAGCAGCAGCAGCAACAACAGCCGCAGCAACCACAAAAACAGCAGCTCCGGCTGGAGCAGGAACAACAGCAACAGCAGCAACAGCAGCAGCAGCAACATCAGCAGCAGCAGCAACAGCAGCAGCAGCAAGAACAGCAGCAACACCACCACCAGCAAGAGCAGCGGCACCAGCAGCAGCAACAGCAGCAGCAGCAGCACCAGCAACAGCAGCAACAACAGCCACAGCAACCACAAAAACAGCAGCTCCGGCAGCAGCAGGAACAACAGCAACAGCAGCAACAGGAGCAGCAGCAGCAACACCACCTGCAGCAGCAACAGCAACACTAGCAGCAACAGCAACAACAGCAACAGCAACAACAGCAGCAACAGCAACAACAGCAACAGAAGCAGCAGCAACAGCAAGAGCAGCAGCAACATCAACAGCAGCAACAAAATTAGCACCAACACCAGCAGCAAGAGCAAAAGCAGCAGCAACACCATCAGCAGCAGCAATAAAATTAGCAGCAGCAACATCAACGACAGCAGCAGCTGCGCCACCAGCAGCAGCAACAGCAGCAGTAGCAGCAATAGCTACAGCAACAGCAGGAGAAAGAGGAGAAGCAGCAACAGCACCAACACTAACAGCAATAGCAGCAGCAGCAGCCACAGCAACTGCAACAGTAGCAACAGCAACAGCAGTAGCAACAACAGCAGCAGCACCAGTACTAGCACCTGCAGCATCTATAGCAGCACCACCAGCAGCAATAGCAGCAGCAACAGCAGCAGAAGCAGCAGCAACAGCAACAGCAGCAGCACCAGTACCAGCAACAGCAGCAAAACCAGAAGCAGCAACAGCACCAGCAGCAACAGCAGCAACAGGAGGGCTAGCACCTGCAACAGCAGCAGCAACAGCAGCAGCGGTACTAGCAGCAGCAACACCAGTTGCAGCAACAGCAGCAAAACCAGCAGCAACAGCAGCAGCACCAACAGCAGCAGCAACACCAGAAACTGTAGCAGCAGCTCCAGCAACAGCAACAGCAACATCAGCTGCACCAACAGCAGCAACACCAGCAGTAACAGCAGCAGGAATAGCAGCAGGGACAGGAGCAACAGCAGCAACAACAGCAACAGCACCAGTACTAGCACCTGCAGCATCTATAGCAGCACCACCAGCAGCAATAGCAGCAGCAACAGCAGTAGAAGCAGCAGCAACAGCAACAGCAGCAGCACCAGTACCAGCAACAGCAGCAAAACCAGAAGCAGCAACAGCACCAGCAGCAACAGCAGAAGCAGCAGCAGCAACAACAGGAGGGCTAGCACCAGCAACAGCAGCAGCAGCAGCAAGAGCAGCAGCACCAGCACCCGCAGAAGTAGAACCAAAACCAACACCAACAACACCACCAGCAACACCAGCGGCAACAGCAAGAGCAGCACCACCACCTGCAGCAGCAACGGGAGCAGTAGCTGCAATATCTACAGTAACAGCAGGAGCAATAGGAGCAGCTGCACCAGCAGCAACAGCAGGAGGAGCATCAGCAAAAGCAGCAGCACCAGCAGCAGCAGCAGCAGCAACAGCAAAAGCAGCAGCAACAGCACCAACAACAGCAGCAGCAAAAGCAAGAGCAGCTACATCATCACCAGCATCAGTAGCAGCAACACCACCAGCAGTAGTAGCAGCAATAGGAACACTAGCAGCAGCAACATCAGCATTAGCAGCACCAACAAAACTAGCAACAACAACAACAGCACCAGCAGCAAAACTGGCAGCAACAGCAGTAGCAGCCACAACACCAGCAGCAACAGTAACAGCAATAGCAGCAGCACTAACACCGGCAGCAAAGGCAGTAGCAGCAGCCACAGCACCAGCAGCAACAGCAGCAACAGAACCAGCAGCAACACCAGCAGCAATAGCAGCACCAACATTAGCAGCAACAGCAGTAGTAGCAGCCACATCATCAGCAGCAACAGTAGCAGAAGCCACAGTACCAGCAGCAACAACACCAGCAGCCACAGCAGCAGCAACACTAGCAGCAGCCAAAGCAGCAGCAACGGTAGTAGCAGCACCAACACCAGAATCAACAGTAACTGCATCAGCAACGACGGCAGCAGCACCAAATGCAGCAGATGCAGCAACAACTGCAACACCAGAAACAGCAGCAGCAACAGCAGCAGCAACAACAGCACCAGAAACAGCAGCACCAACAGCAGCAGCAACAATACAAGCAGCAGCAACACCAGCAGCAGCAACAGCAGCAGCAGCAACACCAGCAGCAGCAACAGCAGCAGCAACACCAGCAGCAGCACTAGCAGCAGTCAAAGCAGCAGAAGCAGCAACACCAGCAACAGCAGCTGCCACAGCAGCAGCAACATCAGGACCAACACCAGCAGCAGCATCAACACCAGCAGCAACACCAGCAGCACCAGCAGAAGCAGCAACTGCAGCAGCCCCAGCAATAGCAGCAACAGCAGCAGCAGCACCAACAGCGGCAGCAACAGCAGCTGCAGCCACAGCATCAGCAACAGTAACAACAGCAGTACAACCAACACCAGCAGCAGCACCAGCACCAACAGCTCCAGCAGCAGCAACACCAGCACCAGCAATGCCAGCAACAGCTGCAGCAGCAACAGCAATAGTACCTGCAACAGCAGCAGCACCAGTACTAGCACCTGCAGCATCTATAGCAGCACCACCAGCAGCAATAGCAGCAGCAACAGCAGCAGAAGCAGCAGCAACAGCAACAGCTGCAGCACCAGTACCAGCAACAGCAGCAAAACCAGAAGCAGCAACAGCACCAGCAGCAACAGCAGAAGCAGCAGCAGCAACAACAGGAGGGCTAGCACCAGCAACAGCAGCAACAGCAGCAGCACCTCCAACACCAGCAACAACAGCAACAGCACAAGCTGCAGAAACAGCAGCTCCACCAGCAGCAGAAGCAGCAAGACCAGCAACACTATAAACAACAGTAGCAGCGACAGCAGCAGCAACACCAGCAGCAACAACACAAGCAGAAGCAACAGCAGCAACAGCGGTAGCAGCACTGGCTGGAACAGCAGCAGTGGTACTAGCAGCAGCAACACCAGCCGCAGCAACAGCAGCAAAACCAGCAGCAACAACAGCAGCAGCAACACCAGAAACAGCAGCATTAGCAGCACCAGCACTGGCAACAGCAACATCAGCTGCACCAGCCGCAGCAATGCCAGCAGTAACAGCAACAGGAACAGCAGCAACAACAGCAGCAGCAACAGCACCAGCAACAACAGCAGCAGCAACAGCACCAGCAACAACAGCAGCAGCAAAGCAGCAGCAGCACCAGCAACAACAGCAACACCAACACTAGGAACAGCAGCTGAAGAACCAGCAGCAACACCATCAGCATTAGCAACACCAACACCAGCAGCAACAGCAGCAGCAGCAGCCACAGCAACACCAGCAACAGCACCAAGAGCAACATTAGCATCACCTGCAGCAACAACAGCAGCCCTAGCACCTTAAATAGCAGCAACAACAGCAAGAACAGCAGCACCAGCACCAGTAGCAGTAATAGCAACACAACCAGCAGCAGCAATACAAGTGGCAACAGCAAAATTAGCACCAGCAGCAGCATCACCAGCAGCAACAGCAACTTGAGCATTAGCAGCAATAGCTACAGCAAGAGCAGAAGCAAAAGCAGCAACTGCACCAGCAGCAACAGCTGCAGCAGCACCAACACCAGTAAACATGGCAGCAACAACAGCAGCAGCAGCAGCAATCACAGCAACAACATCAGCAGCAGAAACAGCAGCAACAGCAGCAGCAGCACAAGCAGCAAGTGCAGCAGCGGCGCTAGCAGCCGCAACACCGGCAGCAGCAACAGCAGCAAAAGCAGCACCAACAGCAGCAGCATCAGTATCAGCAACAGCTGGAGCAATATCAGCAACAGCAACAGCAGCAGAAACAGCAGCAGGACCAGCAGTAACATCAGCAGCAGTAACAGCAACAACAGCAAAAACAGCAGCAACAGCAGCAGCAGCACCAACAGCATCAACAGCAGCAGCACCAGCAGCAGCAACACCAGCAGAACCAGCAGCAGCAACAGCAGCAACAGCAGCAGCACCAGCAGCAACACTAGCAGCACTATAAACAGCAACAACAGCAAGAGCAGCAGTAGTAAAAACAGCAACAGCTGAACTAACAGCAGCAACAACAGCCACCGCAACAGCAGCAAAATCAGCAGCAACAGCAGCAGCAGGAACAGGATCAGCAGGACCAGCAGCAACAGCAACAACAGGAAGAGCAGCAGCAACTCAAGCAGGAAAGGCAGCAACACCAGCAACAGGAACAGAAGCAACAACAGCAGCACCAGTACCAGCAACATCAGCAGCAGCAGCAGCAGGACCCGCAGCAACACCAGCCACAGTAACAGCAGCAAAAGCAGCAACAACAGCAGCAGAACAAGCAGCAGCAACACCAGCAGCAACAACTGCTGGAACGGCAGCAAGAACATCAGCAACAGCAACAACAGCAGCAGCAGCAACACCAGCAACAGCAGCAACCTGAACAACACGAACAACAGAAACAACAGCAGCAACAGCAGCAGCACCAGCAGCAGCACCAGCAGCAGCAGCACCAACACCAGCACCAACAGCAACAGAATCAGTAGCAGCAACCCCAGCAGCAACTGCAGCCACAGTACCAGCAACATTAACAGCAGCAGCACCACCAACATCAGCAGCAGCACCAGCACCAACAGCGCCAGCAGCAGCAACACCAGCACCAGCAATGCCAGCAACAGCAATGGTACCTGCAACAGCAGCAGCAGGAACAGCAGCAGCAATGGCAGCAGTAACAGTAGCAGTAACACCAGCACCAGCAGCATCCACAGCAACAGCAGCAGCCAAAGTACCAGCAGCAGCACCACCAACACCAGCAACAACAGCAACAGCACTAGCAGCAAAACCAGTAGCAACAGCAGCATCAGAAGCAGCAAAGCCAGCAACACTATAAACAGCAGCAACAAAAGCAGCAGCAGCAAAAGCAACAGCAACAACACCAGCAACAGCAGCAGCGGTACTAGCAGCAGCAACACCATTCGCAGCAACAGCAGCAAAACCAGCAGCAACAGCAGCAGCAGCAACAGCAACAGCAACACCAGAAACTGTAGCAGCAGCACCAGCAACAGCAACAGCAACATCAGCTGCACCAACAGCAGCAACACCAGCAGTAACAACAACAGGAACAGCAGCAGAGACAGGAGCAACAGCAGCAACAAAAGCAGCAGCATCAGTAATAGCACCTGCAGCATCTATAGCAGCACCACCAGCAGCAATAGCAGCAGCAACAGCAGCAGAAGCAGCAGCAACAGCAGCAGCAGCACCAGTACCAGCAACAGCAGCAAAACCAGAAGCAGCAACAGCACCAGCAGCAACAGCAGAAGCAGCAACAGCAGCAACAGGAGGGCTAGCACCTGCAACAGCAGCAGCAACAGCAGCAGCAGTACTAGCAGCAGCAACACCAGTCGCAGCAACAGCAGCAAAGCCAGCAGCAACAGCAGCAGCACCAACAGCAGCAGCAACACCAGAAACTGTAGCAGCAGCTCTAGCAACAGTAACAGCAACATCAGCTGCACCAACAGCAGCAACACCAGCAGTAACAGCAGCAGGAACAGCAGCAGGGACAGGAGCAACAGCAGCAACAACAGCAGCAGCACCAGTACTAGCACCTGCAGCATCTATAGCAGCACCACCAGCAGCAATAGCAGCAGCAACAGCAGCAGAAGCAGCAGCAGAAGCAACAGCAGCAGCACCAGTACCAGCAACAGCAGCAAAACCAGAAGCAGCAACAGCACCAGCAGCAACAGCAGAAGCAGCAGCAGCAACAACAGGAGGGCTAGCATCAGCAACAGCAGCAGCAGCAGCAAGAGCAGCAGCACCAGCACCCGCAGAAGTAGCACCAAAACCAACACCAACACCACCAGCAACACCAGCGGCAACAGCAAGAACAGCACCACCACCTGCAGCAGCAACGGGAGCAGTAGCTGCAATATCTACAGCAACAGCAGGAGCAATATGAGCAGCTGCACGAGCAGCAACAGCAGGAGGAGCATCAGCAAAAGCAGCAGCACCAGCAGCAGCAGCAGCAGCAACAGCAAAAGCAGCAGCAACAGCACCAACAACAGCAGCAGCAACAGCAAGAGCAGCTACATCATCACCAGCATCAGTAGCAGCAACACCACCAGCAGTAGTAGCAGCAGTAGGAACACTAGCAGCAGCAGCATCAGCATTAGCAGCACCAACAAAACTAGCAACAACAACAGCACCAGCAGCAAAACTGGCAGCAACAGCAGCACAGCCACAACACCAGCAGCAACAGCAGCAACAGTAACAGCAATAGCAGCAGCACTAACACCGGCAGCAAAGGCAGTAGCAGCAGCCACAGCACCAGCAGCAACAGCAGCAACAGAACCAGCAGCAACACCAGCAGCAATAGCAGCACCAACACTAGCAGCAACAGCAGTAGCAGCAGCCACATCATCAGCAGCAACAGTAGCAGAAGCCACAGTACCAGCAGCAACAACACCAGCAGCCACAGCAGCAGCAACACCAGCAGCAGCAACACCAGCAGCCAATGCAGCTGCAACGGTAGTAGCAGCACCAACACCAGAATCAACAGTAACTGCATCAGCAACGATGGCAGCAGCACCAAATGCAGCAGAAGCAGCACCAACAGCAACACCAGAAACAGCAGCAGCAACAACAGCACCAGAAACAGCAACACCAACAGCAGCAGCAACAACGCAAGCAGCAGCAACACCAGCAGCAGCAACACCAGTAGCAGCAACACCAGCAGCAGCAACAGCAGCAGCAACACCAGCAGCAGCACCAGCAGCAGTCAAAGCAGCAGAAGCAGCAACACCAGCAACAGCAGCTGCAACAGCAGCAGCAACATCAGGACCAACACCAGCAGCAGCATCAACACCAGCAGCAACACCAGCAGCACCAGCAGAAGCCCCAGCAACAGCAGCAGCACCAACAGCAGCAGCAACAGCAGCTGCAGCCACTGCATCAGCAACAGTAACAGCAACAGTACCACCAAAACCAGCAGCAGCACCAGCACCAACAGCTCCAGCAGCAGCAACACCAGCACCAGCAATGCCAGCAACAGCTGCAGCAGCAACAGCAATGGAACCTGCAACAGCAGCAGCACCAGTACCAGCACCTGCAGCATCTATAGCGGCACCACCAGCAGCAATAGCAACAGCAACAGCAGCAGAAGCAGCAGCAACAGCAACAGCTGCAGCACCAGTACCAGCAACAGCAGCAAAACCAGAAGCAGCAACAGCACCAGCAGCAACAGCAGAAGTAGCAGCAGCAACAACAGGAGGGCTAGCACCAGCAACAGCAGCAACAGCAGCATACCTCCAACACCAGCAACAACAGCAACAGCAAAAGCAGCAGAAACAGCAGCTCCACCAGCAGCAGAAGCAGCAAGACCAGCAATACTATAAACAACAGCAGCAGCAACAGCACAAGCAACAACAACAACAGCAGCAACAGCATCAGCAACACCAGCAGCAACAACTCAAGCAGAAGCAACAGCAGCAACAGCGGTGTCAGCACTGGCAGGAACAGCAGCAGTGGTACTAGCAGCAGCAACACCAGCCGCAGCAACAGCAGCAAAACCAGCAGCAACAACAGCAGCAGCAACACCAGAAACAGCAGCAGTAGCAGCACCAGCATTGGCAAAAACAACATCAGCTGCACCAACAGCAGCAACACCAGCAGTAACAGCCACAACAACAGCAGCAGGGACAGGAGCAACAGCAGCAACAACAGCAGTAGCACCAGTACTAGCACCTGCAGCATCTATAGCAGCACCACCAGCAGCAATAGCAGCAGCAACAGCAGCTGAAGCAGCAGCAACAGCACCAGCAGCAACAGTAGAAGCAGCAGCAGCAACAACAGGAGGGCTAGCACCCGCAACAGCAGCTACAGCAGCAGCACCTCCAACACCAGCAACAACAGCAACAGCACAAGCAGCAGAAACAGCAGCTCCACCAGCAGCAGAACAGCAAGACCAGCAACACTATAAACAACAGCAGCAGCAACAGAACAAGCAACAACAACAGCAGCAACGACAGCAGCAGCAACAGCAGCAACAACACAAGCAGAAGCAACAGCAGCAACAGCGGTAGCAGCACTGGCAGGAACAGCAGCAGTGGTACTAGCAGCAGCAACACCAGCCGCAGCAACAGCAGCAAAACCAGCAGCAACAGCAGCAGCACCAACAGCACCAGCAACACCAGAAACTGTAGCAGCAGCACCAGCAACAGCAACAGCAACATCAGCTGCACCAACAGCAGCAACACCAGCAGTAACAGCAGCAGGAATAGCAGCAGGGACAGGAGCAACAGCAGCAACAACAGCAACAGCACCAGTACTAGCACCTGCAGCATCTATAGCAGCACCACCAGCAGCAATAGCAGCAGCAACAGCAGCAGAAGCAGCAGCAACAGCAACAGCAGCAGCACCAGTACCAGCAACAGCAGCAAAACCAGAAGCAGCAACAGCACCAGCAGCAACAGCAGAAGCAGCAGCAGCAACAACAGGAGGGCTAGCACCAGCAACAGCAGCAGCAGCAGCAAGAGCAGCAGCACCAGCACCCGCAGAAGTAGAACCAAAACCAACACCAACAACACCACCAGCAACACCAGCGGCAACAGCAAGAGCAGCACCACCACCTGCAGCAGCAACGGGAGCAGTAGCTGCAATATCTACAGTAACAGCAGGAGCAATAGGAGCAGCTGCACCAGCAGCAACAGCAGGAGGAGCATCAGCAAAAGCAGCAGCACCAGCAGCAGCAGCAGCAGCAACAGCAAAAGCAGCAGCAACAGCACCAACAACAGCAGCAGCAAAAGCAAGAGCAGCTACATCATCACCAGCATCAGTAGCAGCAACACCACCAGCAGTAGTAGCAGCAATAGGAACACTAGCAGCAGCAACATCAGCATTAGCAGCACCAACAAAACTAGCAACAACAACAACAGCACCAGCAGCAAAACTGGCAGCAACAGCAGTAGCAGCCACAACACCAGCAGCAACAGTAACAGCAATAGCATCAGCACTAACACCGGCAGCAAAGGCAGTAGCAGCAGCCACAGCACCAGCAGCAACAGCAGCAACAGAACCAGCAGCAACACCAGCAGCAATAGCAGCACCAACATTAGCAGCAACAGCAGTAGTAGCAGCCACATCATCAGCAGCAACAGTAGCAGAAGCCACAGTACCAGCAGCAACAACACCAGCAGCCACAGCAGCAGCAACACTAGCAGCAGCACTAGCAGCAGCCAAAGCAGCAGCAACGGTAGTAGCAGCACCAACACCAGAATCAACAGTAACTGCATCAGCAACGACGGCAGCAGCACCAAATGCAGCAGACGCAGCAACAACTGCAACACCAGAAACAGCAGCAGCAACAGCAGCAGCAACAACAGCACCAGAAACAGCAGCACCAACAGCAGCAGCAACAATACAAGCAGCAGCAACACCAGCAGCAGCAACAGCAGCAGCAGCAACACCAGCAGCAGCAACAGCAGCAGCAACACCAGCAGCAGCACTAGCAGCAGTCAAAGCAGCAGAAGCAGCAACACCAGCAACAGCAGCTGCCACAGCAGCAGCAACATCAGGACCAACACCAGCAGCAGCATCAACACCAGCAGCAACACCAGCAGCACCAGCAGAAGCAGCAACTGCAGCAGCCCCAGCAATAGCAGCAACAGCAGCAGCAGCACCAACAGCGGCAGCAACAGCAGCTGCAGCCACAGCATCAGCAACAGTAACAACAGCAGTACAACCAACACCAGCAGCAGCACCAGCACCAACAGCTCCAGCAGCAGCAACACCAGCACCAGCAATGCCAGCAACAGCTGCAGCAGCAACAGCAATAGTACCTGCAACAGCAGCAGCACCAGTACTAGCACCTGCAGCATCTATAGCAGCACCACCAGCAGCAATAGCAGCAGCAACAGCAGCAGAAGCAGCAGCAACAGCAACAGCTGCAGCACCAGTACCAGCAACAGCAGCAAAACCAGAAGCAGCAACAGCACCAGCAGCAACAGCAGAAGCAGCAGCAGCAACAACAGGAGGGCTAGCACCAGCAACAGCAGCAACAGCAGCAGCACCTCCAACACCAGCAACAACAGCAACAGCACAAGCTGCAGAAACAGCAGCTCCACCAGCAGCAGAAGCAGCAAGACCAGCAACACTATAAACAACAGTAGCAGCGACAGCAGCAGCAACACCAGCAGCAACAACACAAGCAGAAGCAACAGCAGCAACAGCGGTAGCAGCACTGGCTGGAACAGCAGCAGTGGTACTAGCAGCAGCAACACCAGCCGCAGCAACAGCAGCAAAACCAGCAGCAACAACAGCAGCAGCAACACCAGAAACAGCAGCATTAGCAGCACCAGCACTGGCAACAGCAACATCAGCTGCACCAGCCGCAGCAATGACAGCAGTAACAGCAACAGGAACAGCAGCAACAACAGCAGCAGCAACAGCACCAGCAACAACAGCAGCAGCAACAGCACCAGCAACAACAGCAGCAGCAAAGCAGCAGCAGCACCAGCAACAACAGCAACACCAACACTAGGAACAGCAGCTGAAGAACCAGCAGCAACACCATCAGCATTAGCAACACCAACACCAGCAGCAACAGCAGCAGCAGCAGCCACAGCAACACCAGCAACAGCACCAAGAGCAACATTAGCATCACCTGCAGCAACAACAGCAGCCCTAGCACCTTAAATAGCAGCAACAACAGCAAGAACAGCAGCACCAGCACCAGTAGCAGTAATAGCAACACAACCAGCAGCAGCAATACAAGTGGCAACAGCAAAATTAGCACCAGCAGCAGCATCACCAGCAGCAACAGCAACTTGAGCATTAGCAGCAATAGCTACAGCAAGAGCAGAAGCAAAAGCAGCAACTGCACCAGCAGCAACAGCTGCAGCAGCACCAACACCAGTAAACATGGCAGCAACAACAGCAGCAGCAGCAGCAATCACAGCAACAACATCAGCAGCAGAAACAGCAGCAACAGCAGCAGCAGCACAAGCAGCAAGTGCAGCAGCGGCGCTAGCAGCCGCAACACCGGCAGCAGCAACAGCAGCAAAAGCAGCACCAACAGCAGCAGCATCAGTATCAGCAACAGCTGGAGCAATATCAGCAACAGCAACAGCAGCAGAAACAGCAGCAGGACCAGCAGTAACATCAGCAGCAGTAACAGCAACAACAGCAAAAACAGCAGCAACAGCAGCAGCAGCACCAACAGCATCAACAGCAGCAGCACCAGCAGCAGCAACACCAGCAGAACCAGCAGCAGCAACAGCAGCAACAGCAGCAGCACCAGCAGCAACACTAGCAGCACTATAAACAGCAACAACAGCAAGAGCAGCAGTAGTAAAAACAGCAACAGCTGAACTAACAGCAGCAACAACAGCCACCGCAACAGCAGCAAAATCAGCAGCAACAGCAGCAGCAGGAACAGGATCAGCAGGACCAGCAGCAACAGCAACAACAGGAAGAGCAGCAGCAACTCAAGCAGGAAAGGCAGCAACACCAGCAACAGGAACAGAAGCAACAACAGCAGCACCAGTACCAGCAACATCAGCAGCAGCAGCAGCAGGACCCGCAGCAACACCAGCCACAGTAACAGCAGCAAAAGCAGCAACAACAGCAGCAGAACAAGCAGCAGCAACACCAGCAGCAACAACTGCTGGAACGGCAGCAAGAACATCAGCAACAGCAACAACAGCAGCAGCAGCAACACCAGCAACAGCAGCAACCTGAACAACACGAACAACAGAAACAACAGCAGCAACAGCAGCAGCACCAGCAGCAGCACCAGCAGCAGCAGCACCAACACCAGCACCAACAGCAACAGAATCAGTAGCAGCAACCCCAGCAGCAACTGCAGCCACAGTACCAGCAACATTAACAGCAGCAGCACCACCAACATCAGCAGCAGCACCAGCACCAACAGCGCCAGCAGCAGCAACACCAGCACCAGCAATGCCAGCAACAGCAATGGTACCTGCAACAGCAGCAGCAGGAACAGCAGCAGCAATGGCAGCAGTAACAGTAGCAGTAACACCAGCACCAGCAGCATCCACAGCAACAGCAGCAGCCAAAGTACCAGCAGCAGCACCACCAACACCAGCAACAACAGCAACAGCACTAGCAGCAAAACCAGTAGCAACAGCAGCATCAGAAGCAGCAAAGCCAGCAACACTATAAACAGCAGCAACAAAAGCAGCAGCAGCAAAAGCAACAGCAACAACACCAGCAACAGCAGCAGCGGTACTAGCAGCAGCAACACCATTCGCAGCAACAGCAGCAAAACCAGCAGCAACAGCAGCAGCAGCAACAGCAACAGCAACACCAGAAACTGTAGCAGCAGCACCAGCAACAGCAACAGCAACATCAGCTGCACCAACAGCAGCAACACCAGCAGTAACAACAACAGGAACAGCAGCAGAGACAGGAGCAACAGCAGCAACAAAAGCAGCAGCATCAGTAATAGCACCTGCAGCATCTATAGCAGCACCACCAGCAGCAATAGCAGCAGCAACAGCAGCAGAAGCAGCAGCAACAGCAGCAGCAGCACCAGTACCAGCAACAGCAGCAAAACCAGAAGCAGCAACAGCACCAGCAGCAACAGCAGAAGCAGCAACAGCAGCAACAGGAGGGCTAGCACCTGCAACAGCAGCAGCAACAGCAGCAGCAGTACTAGCAGCAGCAACACCAGTCGCAGCAACAGCAGCAAAGCCAGCAGCAACAGCAGCAGCACCAACAGCAGCAGCAACACCAGAAACTGTAGCAGCAGCTCTAGCAACAGTAACAGCAACATCAGCTGCACCAACAGCAGCAACACCAGCAGTAACAGCAGCAGGAACAGCAGCAGGGACAGGAGCAACAGCAGCAACAACAGCAGCAGCACCAGTACTAGCACCTGCAGCATCTATAGCAGCACCACCAGCAGCAATAGCAGCAGCAACAGCAGCAGAAGCAGCAGCAGAAGCAACAGCAGCAGCACCAGTACCAGCAACAGCAGCAAAACCAGAAGCAGCAACAGCACCAGCAGCAACAGCAGAAGCAGCAGCAGCAACAACAGGAGGGCTAGCATCAGCAACAGCAGCAGCAGCAGCAAGAGCAGCAGCACCAGCACCCGCAGAAGTAGCACCAAAACCAACACCAACACCACCAGCAACACCAGCGGCAACAGCAAGAACAGCACCACCACCTGCAGCAGCAACGGGAGCAGTAGCTGCAATATCTACAGCAACAGCAGGAGCAATATGAGCAGCTGCACGAGCAGCAACAGCAGGAGGAGCATCAGCAAAAGCAGCAGCACCAGCGGCAGCAGCAGCAGCAACAGCAAAAGCAGCAGCAACAGCACCAACAACAGCAGCAGCAACAGCAAGAGCAGCTACATCATCACCAGCATCAGTAGCAGCAACACCACCAGCAGTAGTAGCAGCAGTAGGAACACTAGCAGCAGCAGCATCAGCATTAGCAGCACCAACAAAACTAGCAACAACAACAGCACCAGCAGCAAAACTGGCAGCAACAGCAGCACAGCCACAACACCAGCAGCAACAGCAGCAACAGTAACAGCAATAGCAGCAGCACTAACACCGGCAGCAAAGGCAGTAGCAGCAGCCACAGCACCAGCAGCAACAGCAGCAACAGAACCAGCAGCAACACCAGCAGCAATAGCAGCACCAACACTAGCAGCAACAGCAGTAGCAGCAGCCACATCATCAGCAGCAACAGTAGCAGAAGCCACAGTACCAGCAGCAACAACACCAGCAGCCACAGCAGCAGCAACACCAGCAGCAGCAACACCAGCAGCCAATGCAGCTGCAACGGTAGTAGCAGCACCAACACCAGAATCAACAGTAACTGCATCAGCAACGATGGCAGCAGCACCAAATGCAGCAGAAGCAGCACCAACAGCAACACCAGAAACAGCAGCAGCAACAACAGCACCAGAAACAGCAACACCAACAGCAGCAGCAACAACGCAAGCAGCAGCAACACCAGCAGCAGCAACACCAGTAGCAGCAACACCAGCAGCAGCAACAGCAGCAGCAACACCAGCAGCAGCACCAGCAGCAGTCAAAGCAGCAGAAGCAGCAACACCAGCAACAGCAGCTGCAACAGCAGCAGCAACATCAGGACCAACACCAGCAGCAGCATCAACACCAGCAGCAACACCAGCAGCACCAGCAGAAGCCCCAGCAACAGCAGCAGCACCAACAGCAGCAGCAACAGCAGCTGCAGCCACTGCATCAGCAACAGTAACAGCAACAGTACCACCAAAACCAGCAGCAGCACCAGCACCAACAGCTCCAGCAGCAGCAACACCAGCACCAGCAATGCCAGCAACAGCTGCAGCAGCAACAGCAATGGAACCTGCAACAGCAGCAGCACCAGTACCAGCACCTGCAGCATCTATAGCGGCACCACCAGCAGCAATAGCAACAGCAACAGCAGCAGAAGCAGCAGCAACAGCAACAGCTGCAGCACCAGTACCAGCAACAGCAGCAAAACCAGAAGCAGCAACAGCACCAGCAGCAACAGCAGAAGTAGCAGCAGCAACAACAGGAGGGCTAGCACCAGCAACAGCAGCAACAGCAGCATACCTCCAACACCAGCAACAACAGCAACAGCAAAAGCAGCAGAAACAGCAGCTCCACCAGCAGCAGAAGCAGCAAGACCAGCAATACTATAAACAACAGCAGCAGCAACAGCACAAGCAACAACAACAACAGCAGCAACAGCATCAGCAACACCAGCAGCAACAACTCAAGCAGAAGCAACAGCAGCAACAGCGGTGTCAGCACTGGCAGGAACAGCAGCAGTGGTACTAGCAGCAGCAACACCAGCCGCAGCAACAGCAGCAAAACCAGCAGCAACAACAGCAGCAGCAACACCAGAAACAGCAGCAGTAGCAGCACCAGCATTGGCAAAAACAACATCAGCTGCACCAACAGCAGCAACACCAGCAGTAACAGCCACAACAACAGCAGCAGGGACAGGAGCAACAGCAGCAACAACAGCAGTAGCACCAGTACTAGCACCTGCAGCATCTATAGCAGCACCACCAGCAGCAATAGCAGCAGCAACAGCAGCTGAAGCAGCAGCAACAGCACCAGCAGCAACAGTAGAAGCAGCAGCAGCAACAACAGGAGGGCTAGCACCCGCAACAGCAGCTACAGCAGCAGCACCTCCAACACCAGCAACAACAGCAACAGCACAAGCAGCAGAAACAGCAGCTCCACCAGCAGCAGAACAGCAAGACCAGCAACACTATAAACAACAGCAGCAGCAACAGAACAAGCAACAACAACAGCAGCAACGACAGCAGCAGCAACAGCAGCAACAACACAAGCAGAAGCAACAGCAGCAACAGCGGTAGCAGCACTGGCAGGAACAGCAGCAGTGGTACTAGCAGCAGCAACACCAGCCGCAGCAACAGCAGCAAAACCAGCAGCAACAGCAGCAGCACCAACAGCACCAGCAACACCAGAAACTGTAGCAGCAGCACCAGCAACAGCAACAGCAACATCAGCTGCACCAACAGCAGCAACACCAGCAGTAACAGCAGCAGGAATAGCAGCAGGGACAGGAGCAACAGCAGCAACAACAGCAACAGCACCAGTACTAGCACCTGCAGCATCTATAGCAGCACCACCAGCAGCAATAGCAGCAGCAACAGCAGCAGAAGCAGCAGCAACAGCAACAGCAGCAGCACCAGTACCAGCAACAGCAGCAAAACCAGAAGCAGCAACAGCACCAGCAGCAACAGCAGAAGCAGCAGCAGCAACAACAGGAGGGCTAGCACCAGCAACAGCAGCAGCAGCAGCAAGAGCAGCAGCACCAGCACCCGCAGAAGTAGAACCAAAACCAACACCAACAACACCACCAGCAACACCAGCGGCAACAGCAAGAGCAGCACCACCACCTGCAGCAGCAACGGGAGCAGTAGCTGCAATATCTACAGTAACAGCAGGAGCAATAGGAGCAGCTGCACCAGCAGCAACAGCAGGAGGAGCATCAGCAAAAGCAGCAGCACCAGCAGCAGCAGCAGCAGCAACAGCAAAAGCAGCAGCAACAGCACCAACAACAGCAGCAGCAAAAGCAAGAGCAGCTACATCATCACCAGCATCAGTAGCAGCAACACCACCAGCAGTAGTAGCAGCAATAGGAACACTAGCAGCAGCAACATCAGCATTAGCAGCACCAACAAAACTAGCAACAACAACAACAGCACCAGCAGCAAAACTGGCAGCAACAGCAGTAGCAGCCACAACACCAGCAGCAACAGTAACAGCAATAGCATCAGCACTAACACCGGCAGCAAAGGCAGTAGCAGCAGCCACAGCACCAGCAGCAACAGCAGCAACAGAACCAGCAGCAACACCAGCAGCAATAGCAGCACCAACATTAGCAGCAACAGCAGTAGTAGCAGCCACATCATCAGCAGCAACAGTAGCAGAAGCCACAGTACCAGCAGCAACAACACCAGCAGCCACAGCAGCAGCAACACTAGCAGCAGCACTAGCAGCAGCCAAAGCAGCAGCAACGGTAGTAGCAGCACCAACACCAGAATCAACAGTAACTGCATCAGCAACGACGGCAGCAGCACCAAATGCAGCAGACGCAGCAACAACTGCAACACCAGAAACAGCAGCAGCAACAGCAGCAGCAACAACAGCACCAGAAACAGCAGCACCAACAGCAGCAGCAACAATACAAGCAGCAGCAACACCAGCAGCAGCAACAGCAGCAGCAGCAACACCAGCAGCAGCAACAGCAGCAGCAACACCAGCAGCAGCACTAGCAGCAGTCAAAGCAGCAGAAGCAGCAACACCAGCAACAGCAGCTGCCACAGCAGCAGCAACATCAGGACCAACACCAGCAGCAGCATCAACACCAGCAGCAACACCAGCAGCACCAGCAGAAGCAGCAACTGCAGCAGCCCCAGCAATAGCAGCAACAGCAGCAGCAGCACCAACAGCGGCAGCAACAGCAGCTGCAGCCACAGCATCAGCAACAGTAACAACAGCAGTACAACCAACACCAGCAGCAGCACCAGCACCAACAGCTCCAGCAGCAGCAACACCAGCACCAGCAATGCCAGCAACAGCTGCAGCAGCAACAGCAATAGTACCTGCAACAGCAGCAGCACCAGTACTAGCACCTGCAGCATCTATAGCAGCACCACCAGCAGCAATAGCAGCAGCAACAGCAGCAGAAGCAGCAGCAACAGCAACAGCTGCAGCACCAGTACCAGCAACAGCAGCAAAACCAGAAGCAGCAACAGCACCAGCAGCAACAGCAGAAGCAGCAGCAGCAACAACAGGAGGGCTAGCACCAGCAACAGCAGCAACAGCAGCAGCACCTCCAACACCAGCAACAACAGCAACAGCACAAGCTGCAGAAACAGCAGCTCCACCAGCAGCAGAAGCAGCAAGACCAGCAACACTATAAACAACAGTAGCAGCGACAGCAGCAGCAACACCAGCAGCAACAACACAAGCAGAAGCAACAGCAGCAACAGCGGTAGCAGCACTGGCTGGAACAGCAGCAGTGGTACTAGCAGCAGCAACACCAGCCGCAGCAACAGCAGCAAAACCAGCAGCAACAACAGCAGCAGCAACACCAGAAACAGCAGCATTAGCAGCACCAGCACTGGCAACAGCAACATCAGCTGCACCAGCCGCAGCAATGACAGCAGTAACAGCAACAGGAACAGCAGCAACAACAGCAGCAGCAACAGCACCAGCAACAACAGCAGCAGCAACAGCACCAGCAACAACAGCAGCAGCAAAGCAGCAGCAGCACCAGCAACAACAGCAACACCAACACTAGGAACAGCAGCTGAAGAACCAGCAGCAACACCATCAGCATTAGCAACACCAACACCAGCAGCAACAGCAGCAGCAGCAGCCACAGCAACACCAGCAACAGCACCAAGAGCAACATTAGCATCACCTGCAGCAACAACAGCAGCCCTAGCACCTTAAATAGCAGCAACAACAGCAAGAACAGCAGCACCAGCACCAGTAGCAGTAATAGCAACACAACCAGCAGCAGCAATACAAGTGGCAACAGCAAAATTAGCACCAGCAGCAGCATCACCAGCAGCAACAGCAACTTGAGCATTAGCAGCAATAGCTACAGCAAGAGCAGAAGCAAAAGCAGCAACTGCACCAGCAGCAACAGCTGCAGCAGCACCAACACCAGTAAACATGGCAGCAACAACAGCAGCAGCAGCAGCAATCACAGCAACAACATCAGCAGCAGAAACAGCAGCAACAGCAGCAGCAGCACAAGCAGCAAGTGCAGCAGCGGCGCTAGCAGCCGCAACACCGGCAGCAGCAACAGCAGCAAAAGCAGCACCAACAGCAGCAGCATCAGTATCAGCAACAGCTGGAGCAATATCAGCAACAGCAACAGCAGCAGAAACAGCAGCAGGACCAGCAGTAACATCAGCAGCAGTAACAGCAACAACAGCAAAAACAGCAGCAACAGCAGCAGCAGCACCAACAGCATCAACAGCAGCAGCACCAGCAGCAGCAACACCAGCAGAACCAGCAGCAGCAACAGCAGCAACAGCAGCAGCACCAGCAGCAACACTAGCAGCACTATAAACAGCAACAACAGCAAGAGCAGCAGTAGTAAAAACAGCAACAGCTGAACTAACAGCAGCAACAACAGCCACCGCAACAGCAGCAAAATCAGCAGCAACAGCAGCAGCAGGAACAGGATCAGCAGGACCAGCAGCAACAGCAACAACAGGAAGAGCAGCAGCAACTCAAGCAGGAAAGGCAGCAACACCAGCAACAGGAACAGAAGCAACAACAGCAGCACCAGTACCAGCAACATCAGCAGCAGCAGCAGCAGGACCCGCAGCAACACCAGCCACAGTAACAGCAGCAAAAGCAGCAACAACAGCAGCAGAACAAGCAGCAGCAACACCAGCAGCAACAACTGCTGGAACGGCAGCAAGAACATCAGCAACAGCAACAACAGCAGCAGCAGCAACACCAGCAACAGCAGCAACCTGAACAACACGAACAACAGAAACAACAGCAGCAACAGCAGCAGCACCAGCAGCAGCACCAGCAGCAGCAGCACCAACACCAGCACCAACAGCAACGGAATCAGTAGCAGCAACCCCAGCAGCAACTGCAGCCACAGTACCAGCAACATTAACAGCAGCAGCACCACCAACATCAGCAGCAGCACCAGCACCAACAGCGCCAGCAGCAGCAACACCAGCACCAGCAATGCCAGCAACAGCAATGGTACCTGCAACAGCAGCAGCAGGAACAGCAGCAGCAATGGCAGCAGTAACAGTAGCAGTAACACCAGCACCAGCAGCATCCACAGCAACAGCAGCAGCCAAAGTACCAGCAGCAGCACCACCAACACCAGCAACAACAGCAACAGCACTAGCAGCAAAACCAGTAGCAACAGCAGCATCAGAAGCAGCAAAGCCAGCAACACTATAAACAGCAGCAACAAAAGCAGCAGCAGCAAAAGCAACAGCAACAACACCAGCAACAGCAGCAGCGGTACTAGCAGCAGCAACACCATTCGCAGCAACAGCAGCAAAACCAGCAGCAACAGCAGCAGCAGCAACAGCAACAGCAACACCAGAAACTGTAGCAGCAGCACCAGCAACAGCAACAGCAACATCAGCTGCACCAACAGCAGCAACACCAGCAGTAACAACAACAGGAACAGCAGCAGAGACAGGAGCAACAGCAGCAACAAAAGCAGCAGCATCAGTAATAGCACCTGCAGCATCTATAGCAGCACCACCAGCAGCAATAGCAGCAGCAACAGCAGCAGAAGCAGCAGCAACAGCAGCAGCAGCACCAGTACCAGCAACAGCAGCAAAACCAGAAGCAGCAACAGCACCAGCAGCAACAGCAGAAGCAGCAACAGCAGCAACAGGAGGGCTAGCACCTGCAACAGCAGCAGCAACAGCAGCAGCGGTACTAGCAGCAGCAACACCAGTCGCAGCAACAGCAGCAAAGCCAGCAGCAACAGCAGCAGCACCAACAGCAGCAGCAACACCAGAAACTGTAGCAGCAGCTCTAGCAACAGTAACAGCAACATCAGCTGCACCAACAGCAGCAACACCAGCAGTAACAGCAGCAGGAACAGCAGCAGGGACAGGAGCAACAGCAGCAACAACAGCAGCAGCACCAGTACTAGCACCTGCAGCATCTATAGCAGCACCACCAGCAGCAATAGCAGCAGCAACAGCAGCAGAAGCAGCAGCAGAAGCAACAGCAGCAGCACCAGTACCAGCAACAGCAGCAAAACCAGAAGCAGCAACAGCACCAGCAGCAACAGCAGAAGCAGCAGCAGCAACAACAGGAGGGCTAGCACCAGCAACAGCAGCAGCAGCAGCAAGAGCAGCAGCACCAGCACCCGCAGAAGTAGCACCAAAACCAACACCAACACCACCAGCAACACCAGCGGCAACAGCAAGAGCAGCACCACCACCTGCAGCAGCAACGGGAGCAGCAGCTGCAATATCTACAGCAACAGCAGGAGCAATATGAGCAGCTGCACCAGCAGCAACAGCAGGAGGAGCATCAGCAAAAGCAGCAGCACCAGCAGCAGCAGCAGCAGCAACAGCAAAAGCAGCAGCAACAGCACCAACAACAGCAGCAGCAACAGCAAGAGCAGCTACATCATCACCAGCATCAGTAGCAGCAACACCACCAGCAGTAGTAGCAGCAGTAGGAACACTAGCAGCAGCAGCATCAGCATTAGCAGCACCAACAAAACTAGCAACAACAACAGCACCAGCAGCAAAACTGGCAGCAACAGCAGCAGCAGCCACAACACCAGCAGCAACAGCAGCAACAGTAACAGCAATAGCAGCAGCACTAACACCGGCAGCAAAGGCAGTAGCAGCAGCCACAGCACCAGCAGCAACAGCAGCAACAGAACCAGCAGCAACACCAGCAGCAATAGCAGCACCAACACTAGCAGCAACAGCAGTAGCAGCAGCCACATCATCAGCAGCAACAGTAGCAGAAGCCACAGTACCAGCAGCAACAACACCAGCAGCCACAGCAGCAGCAACACCAGCAGCAGCAACACCAGAAGCCAATGCAGCTGCAACGGTAGTAGCAGCACCAACACCAGAATCAACAGTAACTGCATCAGCAACGATGGCAGCAGCACCAAATGCAGCAGAAGCAGCACCAACAGCAACACCAGAAACAGCAGCAGCAACAACAGCACCAGAAACAGCAACACCAACAGCAGCAGCAACAACGCAAGCAGCAGCAACACCAGCAGCAGCAACACCAGTAGCAGCAACACCAGCAGCAGCAACAGCAGCAGCAACACCAGCAGCAGCACCAGCAGCAGTCAAAGCAGCAGAAGCAGCAACACCAGCAACAGCAGCTGCAACAGCAGCAGCAACATCAGGACCAACACCAGCAGCAGCATCAACACCAGCAGCAACACCAGCAGCACCAGCAGAAGCAGCAACTGCAGCAGCCCCAGCAACAGCAGCAGCACCAACAGCAGCAGCAACAGCAGCTGCAGCCACTGCATCAGCAACAGTAACAGCAACAGTACCACCAAAACCAGCAGCAGCACCAGCACCAACAGCTCCAGCAGCAGCAACACCAGCACCAGCAATGCCAGCAACAGCTGCAGCAGCAACAGCAATGGAACCTGCAACAGCAGCAGCACCAGTACCAGCACCTGCAGCATCTATAGCGGCACCACCAGCAGCAATAGCAACAGCAACAGCAGCAGAAGCAGCAGCAACAGCAACAGCTGCAGCACCAGTACCAGCAACAGCAGCAAAACCAGAAGCAGCAACAGCACCAGTAGCAACAGCAGAAGTAGCAGCAGCAACAACAGGAGGGCTAGCACCAGCAACAGCAGCAACAGCAGCATACCTCCAACACCAGCAACAACAGCAACAGCAAAAGCAGCAGAAACAGCAGCTCCACCAGCAGCAGAAGCAGCAAGACCAGCAATACTATAAACAACAGCAGCAGCAACAGCACAAGCAACAACAACAACAGCAGCAACAGCATCAGCAACACCAGCAGCAACAACTCAAGCAGAAGCAACAGCAGCAACAGCGGTGTCAGCACTGGCAGGAACAGCAGCAGTGGTACTAGCAGCAGCAACACCAGCCGCAGCAACAGCAGCAAAACCAGCAGCAACAACAGCAGCAGCAACACCAGAAACAGCAGCAGTAGCAGCACCAGCATTGGCAAAAACAACATCAGCTGCACCAACAGCAGCAACACCAGCAGTAACAGCCACAACAACAGCAGCAGGGACAGGAGCAACAGCAGCAACAACAGCAGTAGCACCAGTACTAGCACCTGCAGCATCTATAGCAGCACCACCAGCAGCAATAGCAGCAGCAACAGCAGCTGAAGCAGCAGCAACAGCACCAGCAGCAACAGTAGAAGCAGCAGCAGCAACAACAGGAGGGCTAGCACCCGCAACAGCAGCTACAGCAGCAGCACCTCCAACACCAGCAACAACAGCAACAGCACAAGCAGCAGAAACAGCAGCTCCACCAGCAGCAGAACAGCAAGACCAGCAACACTATAAACAACAGCAGCAGCAACAGAACAAGCAACAACAACAGCAGCAACGACAGCAGCAGCAACAGCAGCAACAACACAAGCAGAAGCAACAGCAGCAACAGCGGTAGCAGCACTGGCAGGAACAGCAGCAGTGGTACTAGCAGCAGCAACACCAGCCGCAGCAACAGCAGCAAAACCAGCAGCAACAGCAGCAGCACCAACAGCACCAGCAACACCAGAAACTGTAGCAGCAGCACCAGCAACAGCAACAGCAACATCAGCTGCACCAACAGCAGCAACACCAGCAGTAACAGCAGCAGGAACAGCAGCAACAGCAGCAACAACAGCAGCAGCACCAGTACTAGCACCTGCAGCATCTATAGCAGCACCACCAGCAGCAATAGCAGCAGCAATACCAGCAGAAGCAGCAGCAACAGCAATAGCATCAGCACCAGTACCAGCAACAGCAGCAAAACCAGAAGCAGCAACAGCACCAGCAGCAACAGCAGAAGCAGCAGCAGCAACAACAGGAGGGCTAGCACCAGCAACAGCAGCAGCAGCAGCAAGAGCAGCAGCACCAGCACCCGCAGAAGTAGCACCAAAACCAACACCAACAACACCACCAGCAACACCAGCGGCAACAGCAAGAGCAGCACCACCACCTGCAGCAGCAACGGGAGCAGTAGCTGCAATATCTACAGCAACAGCAGGAGCAATAGGAGCAGCAGCACCAGCAGCAGCAGCAACATCAAAAGCAGCCACAACAGCACCAGCAACAGCAGCACTAACAGCAAGAGCAGCTGCATCATCACCAGCATCAGTAGCAGCAACACCACCAGCAGTAGTAGCAGCAGTAGGAACACTAGCAGCAGCAACATCAGCATTAGCAGCACCAACAAAACTAGCCACAACAACAACAGCACCAGCAGCAAAACTGGCAGCAACAGCAGCAGCAGCCACAACACCAGCAGCAACAGCAGCAACAGTAACAGCAATAGCAGCAGCACTAACACCGGCAGCAAAGGCAGTAGCAGCAGCCACAGCACCAGCAGCAACAGCAGCAACAGAACCAGCAGCAACACCAGCAGCAGTAGCAGCACCAATACTAGCAGCAACAGCAGTAGCAGCAGCCACATCATCAGCAGCAACAGTAGCAGAAGCCACAGTACCAGCAGCAACAACACCAGCAGAAACAGCAGCAGCAACACCAGCAGCAGCACTAGCAGCAACCAAAGCAGCAGCAACGGTAGTAGCAGCACGAACACCAGAATTAGCAGTAACACTATCAGCAACAACGGCAGCAGCACCAAATGCAGCAGAAGCAGCAACAACAGCAACACCAGAAACAGCAGCAGCAACAGCAGCAGCAACAACAGCACCAGAAACAGCAGCACCAACAGCAGCAGCAACAACACAAGCAGCAGCAACACCAGCAGCAGCAACACCAGCAGCAGCAACACCAGCAGCAGCAACAGCAGCAGCAACACCAGCAGCAGCACTAGCAGCAGTCAAAGCAGCAGAAGCAGCAACAACAGCAACAGCAGCTGCAACAGCAGCAGCAACATCAGGACCAACACCACCAGCAGCACCAACACCAGCAGCACCAGCAAAAGCAGCAACTGCAGCAGCCCCAGCAGTAGCAGCAACAGCAGCAACAGCAACAGCAGCCACGGCATCAGCAACAGTAACAGCAGCAGTACCACCAACACCAGCAGCAGCACCAGCAGCAACAGCTCCAGCAGCTGCAACACCAGCGCCAGCAATGCCAGCAACAGCTGCAGCAGCAACAACAATGGCACCTGCAACAGCAGCAGCAGGAACACCAGCAGCAATGGCAGCAGTATCAGTAGCAGCAGCAGCAGCACCAGCAACAGCAACGGCAACAGCAGCAGCAAAAACAGCACCAGCAACACCAGCAGCACCTCCAACACCAGCAACAACAGCAACAGCACAAGCAGCAGAAACAGCAGCTCCACCAGCAGCAGATCAGGAAGACCAGCAACACTATAAACAACAGCAGCAGCAACAGCACAAGCAACAACAACAGCAGCAACAGCAGCAGCAACACCAGCAGCAACAACACAAGCAGAAGCAACAGCAGCAAAAGCGGTAGCAGCACTGGCAGGAACAGCAGCAGTGGTACTAGCAGCAGCAACACCAGCCGCAGCAACAGCAGCAAAACCAGCAGCAACAACAGCAGCAGCAACACCAGAAACAGCAGCAGTAGCAGCACCAGCACTGGCAACAGCAACATCAGCTGCACCAGCCGCAGCAACGCCAGCAGTAACAGCAACAGCAACAGCAGCAACAACAGCAGCAGCAACAGCACCAGCAACAGCAACAGCAGCAGCAACAGTAGCAGCAGCAGCAGCAGCAGCAGCAACAGCAACACCAACACTAGGAACAGCAGCTATAGAACCAGCAGCAACACCATCAACAATAGCAACACCAGCACCAACAGCAGCAGCAGCAGCCACAGCAACGCCAGCAACAGCACCAAGAGCAACATCAGCATCACCAGCAGCAACAACAGCAGCCCTAGCACCTTAAACAGCAGCAGCAACAGCAAGAACAGCAGCACCAGCACCAGTAGCAGTAATAGCAGCACAACCAGCAGCAGCAATACAAGTGGCAACAGCAAAATTAGCACCAGCAGCAGCATCACCAGCAGCAACAGCAACTTGAGCAGTAGCAGCAATAGCTACAGCAAGAGCAGAAGCAAAAGCAGCAACTGCACCAGCAGCAACAGCAGCAGCAGCACCAACACCAGCAAACATAGCAGCAACAACAGCAGCAGCAGCAGCAAGCACAGCAACAACATCAGCAGCAGAAACAGCAGCAACAGCAGCAGCAGCAAAAGCAGCAAGAGCAGCAGCGGCACTAGCAGCCACAACACTGGCAGCAGCAACAGCAGCAAAAGCAGCACCAACAGCAGCAGCATCAGTATCAGCAACAGCAGGAGCAGTATCAGCAACAGCAACAGCAACAGAAACAGCAGCAGGACCAGCAGCAACACCAGCAGCAGTAACAGCAACAACAGCAAAAACAGCAGCAACAGCAGCAGCAGCACCAACAGCATCAACAGCAGCAGCACCAGCAGCAGCAACACCAGCAGAACCAGCAGCAGAAACAGCAGCAACAGCTGCAGCACCAGCAGCAACACTAGCAGCACTATAAACAACAGCAACAACAGCAGCAGCAAAAGCAACAACAACAGCAACAGCAGCACTAGTAAAAACAGCAACAGCTGAAATAACAGCAGCAACAACAGCCTCCGTAACAGCAGCAAAATCAGCAGCAACAGCAGCAGCAGGAACAGGATCAGCAGGACCAGCAGCAACAGCAACAACAGGAAGAGCAGCAGCAACACAAGCAGGAAAGGCAGCAACACCAGCAACAGGAACAGCAGCAACAGCAGCAGTACCAGTACCAGCAACATCAGCAGCAGCAGCAGCAGGATCAGCAGCAAGACCAGCCACAGTAACAACAGCAGTGGCACTAGCAGCCAGAACACCAGCAGCAGTAACAGCAACACTAGCAGCAGCAACAACAACAGCAGCAGCAATAGCAACAGCAGCAGCAACCCCAGCAACAAAACAACAGCAGCACCAGCATCAGCAGCAGCAACCCCAGCAGAACCAACAACAGGAACAGCAGCAACACCAGCACCAGCAACAGCAGATGCAACAGCAGCAGGAAGAGCACCAGCAACAGCAGAAGCACCAACAGCAGCAACAGCAGCAGCAATACCAGCAGAACTAATAGCAGGAACAGCAGCAACAGCAACATCAGCAACAGCAGCAACTGCAGCAAGAAAGCATCAGCAAGAACAGCAGCAACACGAGCACCAGCAATAGCAACAGCACCAGCAACAGCAGCAGCAAAAGCAGCAACAGCAATTACAGCAGCAACAGTAGCCGCAGTAGCAAGAGCAACAGCAGCAGCAGCAGCAACAGCAGCACCAGCACCAGCAGCAGCAAGAGCAATAGTAGCAGAGGCAGCAACACAAGCAGCAGCTTCAGCAACATCATCAGCAACAGCAACAGCAGCAGCACCAAAAGCAACAGCAGCCGCAAAAGCAGCAGCAGCAACAGCAGCAACAACAGCAGCAGCACTACCACCAGCAGCAGCAACAGCAGTACCACCAACACGAGCAACAACACCAGCAGCAACAGCAGCAGCACCAGCACCAGCAGCAGAAGCAGTTGTAGCTGCAGCAGCAACAATAGCAGCAGCAACAGCAACAGCAGCAACAGCAAACGCAGCTGCAACACCAGCAGCACCAAAACAAACAACAGCGGCAGTAGCACCAGCAGCAGCAGCAAGAGCAGTAGCCCCAGCACGAGCAACAAAAGCAGCAGCAACATCAGCAGCATGAACAGCAGCAACAGGACCAGCAGAAACAACAGCAACAGCAATAGCAACAGCAACAGTAGCAGCAACACCAGCATCAGCAACAATAGCAGCAAAAGAACAGCAGCAGCAACACCAGCAATAGGAAGAGCAGCGCCAGCAGCAGCGGCAACAGCAGCAGCAACATCAGCAGCCGCAGCAACAATAGTAGCAGCAACACCAACAGCAACAGCAACAGCAGCAGCAGCAACACCAGGAACCATAGCAGCAACACCAGTAGTGGGAGCAACAGCAGCAGCAACAACATCAGCAGCAGCAACAGCAGCAGCAGTACGAGCAGCAAGAGCAGCAGCAGCACTAGCAGCCGCAAAACCAGCAGCAGTAACAGCAACACTAGCAGCAGCAAGCCTAGCAAGAAAACAACAGCAGCACCAGCACCAGCAGAAGCATAACCAGCAGAACCAACAGCAGGAACAGCAGGAACAGCAGCAGCAGCAAGAACAGCAGCAACACCAGCACCAGCAACTGCCGCTGCAACAGCAGCAGCAAGAGCACCTGCAACAGAAGAAGGACCAACAGCAGCAACAGCAGCAGCACCAGCTGCAGCAATACCAGCAGAACCAATAGCAAGAACAGCAGCAACAGCAGCTGAAGCAACACCAGCAACAGCAGCAACAAAGCAGCAGCAAGAACAGCAGCAACACCAGCAGCAACAATAGCAATAGCACCAGCAGTAGCAGCAGCAGCAACAGCAACTACAGCATCAACAGTAGCCGCAACAACACCAGAAACAAAAGCAGCAACAGCACCACCAGCAGCAGCAAAAGCAGCAGCAACATCAGCAGCAGCAGCAAAAAAAGTAGCAGCAACACGAGCAGCAACAGCAACAGCAGCACCAGCTGCACCACCAGAAGCAGCAACCGCAGCAGTAGCAGCAATAGCTACAGCAACGGCAGGAGCAATACCAGCAGCAGCAGCAGCACAAACACCAACAGCAATAGTAGCAGCAGCAACAACAACAGCAGCACCGGCAACAGCAGCAGCAATAGCAACAGCAGCAGCAGCACCAGCAACAGCAGCAACAACAGCCGCAGCAACCACAAAAACAGCAGCACCGGCAGGATCAAGAAGAACAGCAACAGCAGCAACAGCAACATCAGCAGCAGTAGCATCACCAGCACCAGCAACAGCAGCGGCACCAGCAGCAGCAACAGCAGCAGCAGCAGCACCAGCAACAGCAGCAAAAACAGCCGCAGCAACCACAAAAACAGCAGCTCCGGCAGCAGCAGCAACACCACCTGCAGCAGCAACAGCAACACTAGCAGCAAAAGCAACAACAGCAACAGCAACAACAGCAGCAGCACCAACAGCGACAGTAGCAGCAGCAACAGCAACAGCAGCAGCAACAAAAGTAGCACCAACACCAGCAGCAACAGCAAAAGCAGTAGCAACACCATCAGCAGCAGCAATAAAATTAGCAGCAGCAACATCAACGACAACAGCAGCTGCGCCACCAGCAGCAGCAACAGCAGCAGTAGCAGCAATAGCTACAGCAACAGCAGGGGCAAGAGGAGTAGCAGCAACTTCACCAACACTAACAGCAATAGCAGCAGCAGCAGCCACAGCAACTGCAACAGTAGCAGCAGCAACAACAGCAGCAGCACCAGGACCAGCAGCAGCAGCAGCAGCAGTTGTAGCAGCTGCAGCAACACTAGCCGCAGCAACAGCAACAACAGCAGCAACAGCAAAAGCAGCCGCAACACCAGCAGCACCAAAACAAACAACAACATTGGTAGCAGCACCAGCAGCAGCAACAGCAGTAGCCCCAGCACGAGCAACAAAAGCAGCAGCAACATCAGCAGCACTAACAGCAGCAACAGGACCAGCAGCAACAACAGCAGCAGCAATATCAACAGCAACAGCAACAACAGCAGCAAAAGAACAGCAGCAGCAACACCAGCAACAGGAAGAGCAGCGCCAGCAGCAGCAGCAACAGCAGCAGCAGCAACAGCAGCAGCACCAGTAGCAGCAACAGCAGCAACAACAGCAGCAGCAGCAGCACCAGCAGCAACAGCAGCAGCACTAGCACTAGCAACAGCAGCAGCAACAGCATGAGCAGCCACACCAATACCAGCAACAGCAGCAAAAACATCAGCAGCAGCAGCAGCAACACCAGCAGCAACAGCAAGAGCAGCACCAGCAGCAGTACCACCTCCAGTAGCAGCAACAGGATCAGTAGCAGCATTAGCTACAGTAACAGCAGCAGCCCCAGCAACAGCAACTACAGCAGCAACAGTAGCTACACAAACAGCAGAAACAACAGCAGCAGCAGCACCAGCAGCAGCAGCAACAGCAGCAGCAACAGCAACAGCAGAAGCAGTTCCACCACCAGCAGCAGCAGCAGCAATAGCTAGAGCAACAGCAGGAGCCAGAGGAGCAGCAGCAGCAGCACAAACACCAGCAGTAAAAACAACTCCAGCAAAAGCAGCCAACAGCAACAAAAGTAGCAGCAACACCAGCAACAATAGCTACAGCAACAGCAGGAGCCAGAGGAGCAGCAGCAGCAGCACAAACACCAACAGCAATAGCGGCAGCAGCTACAGCAGCACCAGCAACAGCAGCAGCAACACCAGCAGCAGCAACAACAGCAGCAGCAATAGCAACAGCAACAGCAACCCCAGCAGCAAAGCAGCAGCAGCAACACCAACAGCAACAGCAACAGCAGCAGCAGCAACACCAGAAACCATAGCAGCAATACCATTAGTGGCAGCAACAGCAGCAGCAATAACATCAGCAGCAGCACTAGCAGCAAGTGCAGCAGTGGAACTAGCAGCCACAACACCAGCAGCAATAACAGCAACACTAGCAGCAGCAACAGCAACAGCAGCAGCAATAGCAACAGCAGCAGCAACCCCAGCAACAAAAGAACAGCAGCACCAGCACCAGCAGCAGCAAAACCAGCAGAACCAACAGCATGGACAGCAGCAGCAATAACATCAGCAGCAGCAACGACAGTAGCAACACCAGCACCAGCAACAGCAACAGCAGCAAGAAGAGCAGCAACACCAGCACCAGCAGCAGCAGCTGCAACAGCAGCAGCAAGATCACCAGCAACAGTTGAAATACCAACAGCAGCAACAGCAGCAGCACCAGCAGCAGCAATACCAGCAGAACCAATAGCAGGAACAGCAGCAACAGCAGCAGAAGCAACGTCAGCAGCAGCAGCAGCAAGAAGAGCAGCAACACCAGCACCAGCAGCAGCAGCTGCAACAGCAGCAGCAAGATCACCAGCAACAGTTGGAATACCAACAGCAGCAACAGCAGCAGCACCAGCAGCAGCAATACCAGCAGAACCAATAGCAGGAACAGCAGCAGAAGCAACGTCAGCAGCAGCAGCAACAAAAGTAGCAGCAACACCAGCAGCAACAGCAACAGTA
>JANJGN010000002.1:122064940-122067440 GCA_026770705.1 Isurus oxyrinchus | reverse complement strand
GCAACAGTTGAAATACCAACAGCAGCAACAGCAGCAGCACCAGCAGCAGCAATACCAGCAGAACCAATAGCAGGAACAGCAGCAACAGCAGCAGAAGCAACGTCAGCAGCAGCAGCAACAAAAGTAGCAGCAACACCAGCAGCAACAGCAACAGTAGCAGCAGCTCCACCAACAGGAGCAGCAACAGCAGCAGTAGCAGCAATAGCTACAGCAACAGCAGGAGCAACGCCAGCAGCAGCAGCAGCACAAACACCAACAGCAATAGCAGCTGCAGCAACAACAACAGCACCAGCAACAACAGCAGCAGCAATAGCAACAGCAGCAACAGCAGCACCAGCAACAGCAGCAATAACAGCCACAGCAACCACAAAAAGAGCAGCACCAGCAGCAGCAAGAACAACAGCAACAGCAGCATCAGCAGCAGCAGCAGCAAAACCAGCAGAACCAACAGCAGGAACAGCAGCAACAGCAGCAGCAGCAACATCAGCAGCAGCAGCAACAGCAGCAGCAGCAAGAACAGCAGCAACACCACCACCAGCAATAGCAGCGGCAGCAGCAGCAGCAACAGCAGCAGCAGCAGCACCAGCAACAGCAGCAACAACAGCCACAGCAACCACAAAAACAGCAGCTCCGGCAGCAGCAGGAACAACAGCAACAGCAGCAACAGGAGCAGCAGCAGCAACACCACCTGCAGCAGCAACAGCAACACTAGCAGCAACAGCAACAACAGCAACAGCAACAACAGCAGCAGCAACAACAGCAAGAGAAGCAGCAGCAACAGCAAGAGCAGCAGCAACATCAACAGCAGCAACAAAGGTAGCACCAACACCAGCAGCAAGAGCAAAAGCAGCAGCAATACCATCAGCAGCAGCAATAAAATTAGCAGCAGCAACATCAACGGCAGCAGCAGCTGCGCCACCAGCAGCAGCAACAGCAGCAGTAGCAGCAATAGCTACAGCAACAGCAGGAGCAAGAGAAGAAGCAGCAACAGCACCAACACTAACAGCAATAGCAGCAGCAGCAGCCACAGCAACTGCAACAGTAGCAACTGCAACAGCAGTAGCAACACCAGCAGCAGCAACAACAGCAGCAGCACCAGGACCAGCAGAAGCAGCAGCAGTTGTAGCAGCTGCAGCAACACTAGCAGCAGCAACAGCAACAGCAGCAGCAACAGCAAAAGCAGCTGCAACACCAGCAGCACCAAAACAAACAACAACAGTGGCAGCAGCACCAGCAGCAGCAGCACCAGCAGTAGATCCAGCACGAGCAACAAAAGCAGCAGCAACATCAGCAGCACCAACAGCAGCAACAGGACCAGCAGCAACAGCAACTACAGCAGCAACACCACCTGCAGCAGCAACAGCAACACTAGCAGCAACAGCAACAACTGCAACAGCAACAACAGCGGCAGGAACAACAGCAACAACAGCAGCAGCAACAACAACAGCAGCAGCAACATCAACAGCAGCAACAAAAGTAGCACCAACACCAGCAGCAACAGCAAAAGCAGCAGCAACACCATCAGCAGCAGCAATAAAATTAGCCGCAGCAACATCAACGACAGCAGCAGCTGCGCCACCAGCAGCAGCAACAGCAGCAGTAGCAGCAATAGCTACAGCAACAGCAGGAGCAAGAGGAGTAGCAGCAACAGCACCAACACTAACAGCAATAGCAGCATCAGCAGCCACAGCAACTGCAACAGTAGCAACAGCAACAGCAGTAGCAACACCAGCAGCAGCAAAAACAGCAGCAGCACCAGGACCAGCAGAAGCAGAAGCAGTTGTAGCAGCTGCAGCAACACTAGCAGCAGCAACAGCAAAAGCAGCTGCAACACCAGCAGCACCAAAACAAAGAACAACAGTGGCAGAAGCACCAGCAGCAGCAGCAACAGCAGTAGACCCAGCACGAGCAACAAAAGCAGCAGCAACATCAGCAGCACCAACAGCAGCAACAGGACCAGCAGCAACAACAGCAGCAGCAATAGCAACAGCAGCAGCAACACCAGCAGCAGCAGCAACAGCAGCAGCAATAGCAACAGCAACAGCAACCCCAGCAGCAAAGCAGCAGCAGCAACAGCAGTAACAGCAACACCAACAGCAACAGCAACAGCAGCAGCAGCAACACCAGAAACCATACCAGCAACACCAGTAGTGGCAGCAACAGCAACAGCAACAACATCAGCAGCAGGAACAGCAGTAGCCCCAGCACGAGCAACAAAAGCAGCAGAAACATCAGCAGCACCTGCAGCAGCAACAGGACCAGCAACAACAGCAGCAGCAATAGCAACAGCAACAGCAGCAGCAACAACAGCATCAGCAACAACAGCAGCAGCAATAGCAACAGCAGTAGCAACAACAGCAGCAAAAGAACAGCAGCAGCAACGCCAGCAACAGGAAGAGCAGCGCCATCAGCAGCGGCAACAGCAGCAGTAACACCACCAGCAGCAACAACAGCAGCAGCAATAGCAACAGCAGCAGCAACCCCAGCAGCAAAGCAGCAG
>JANJGN010000002.1:122054940-122059940 GCA_026770705.1 Isurus oxyrinchus | reverse complement strand
CACCAGCAGCAGCACGACCTCCAGTAGCAGCAACAGTATCAGTAGCAGCATTAGCTTCAGTAACAGCAGCAGCCCCAGCAACAGCAACTACAGCAGTAACAGTAGCTACAACAACAGCAGAAACAACAGCAGCAACTGCACGAGCAGCAGCAGAAAGAGCAGCAGCAACAGCAGTAGCAGCAGCAACAAAAGTAGCAGCAACACAAACAGCAACAGCAACAGCAGAAGCAGTTCCACCACCAGCAGCAGTAGCAGCGATAGCTACAGCAATAGCAGGAGCAAGAGGAGCAGCAGCAGCAGCACAAACACCAACAGCAAAAACAGCTCCAGCAACAGCAGCAACAGCAACAAAAGTAGCAGTAACACCAGCAGCAATAGCAACAGCAGCAGCACTTCCACCACCAGCACGAGCAACAACAGCAGTAGCAACAATAGCTACAGCAACAGCAGGAGCCAGAGGAGCAGCAGCAGCAGCACAAACACCAACAGCAATAGCAGCAGCAGATACAGCAGCACCAGCAACAGCAGCAGCAACACCAGCAGCAGCAACAGCAGCAGCAGCACTAGCAGCAAGAGCAGCAGCGGCACTAGCAGCCACAACACCAGCAGCAGTAACAGCGACACTAGCAGCAGCAACAACAACAGCAGCAGCAATAGCAACAGCAGCAGCAACCCCAGCAACAAAAGAACAGCAGCACCAGCAGCAGCAGCAGCAAAACCAGCAGAAACAACAGCAGGAACAGCAGCAACAGCAGCAGCAGCAAGAGCAGCAGCAACACCAGCAGCAGCAACAGCAGCAGCAGCAAGAACAGCAGCAACACCAGCACCAGCAACAGCAGTGGCAGCAGCAGCAGCAGCAGCAACAGCAGCACCAGCAACAGCAGCAACAACAGCCGCAGCAACCACAAAAACAGCAGCTCCGGCAGCAGCAGGAACATCAGCAACAGCAGCAACAGGAGCAGCAGCAGCAACACCACCTGCAGCAGCAACAGCAAAGCTAGCAGCAACAGCAACAACAGCAACAGCAACAACAGCAGCAGCAACAACATTGATAGAAGCAGCAGCAACCGCAACAGCAGCAGCAACATCAACAGCAGCAACAAAAGTAGCACCAACAGCAGAAGCAACAGCAAAAGCAGCAGAAATACCATCAGCAGCAGCAATAAAATTAGCAGCAGCAACATCAACGACTGCAGCAGCTGCACCACCAGCAGCAGCAACAGCAGCAGTAGCAGCAATAGCTACAGCAACAGCAGGAGCAAGAGGCATAGCGGCAACAGCACCAACACTAACAGCAATAGCAGCATCAGCAGCCACAACAACTGCAACAGTAGCAAAAGCACAGCAATAGCAACACCAGCAGCAGCAACAACAGCAGCAGCACCAGCAGCAGCAGCAAGAGCAGTAGCCCCAGCACGAGCAACAAAAGCAGCAGGAACATCAGCAGCACAAACAGCAGCAACAGGACCAGCAGCAACAACAGCAGCAGCAATAGCAACAGCAACAGGAGCAGCAACACCAGCATCAGCAACAACAGCAGCAGCAATAGCAACAGCAGCAGGAACAACAGCAGCAAAAGAACAGCAGCAGCAACACCAGCAACAGGAAGAGCAGCGCCAGCAGCAGCGGCAACAGCAGCAGAAGCAACAGCAGCAGCACCAGTAGCAGCAACAGCAGCAACAACAGTAGCAGCAGCAGCACCAGCACCAGCAGCAACAACAGCAGCACTAGCACTAGCAACAGCAGCAGGAACAGCATGAGCAGCAGCACCAATGCCAGCAACAGCCGCAACAACATCAGCAGCAGCAGCAGCAACACCAGCAGCAACAGCAAGAGAAGCACCAGCAGCAGCACCACCTCCAGTACAGGAACAGGATCAGTAGCAGCATTAGCTTCAGTAACAGCAGCAGCCCCAGCAACAGCAACAGCAGCAGTAACAGTAGCTACAACAACAGCAGAAACAACAGCAGCAACAGTACCAGCAGCAGCAGCAACAGCAGCAGCAACAGCAGTAGCAGCAGCAACAAAAGTAGCAGCAACACAAACAGCAACAGCAACAGCAGAAGCAGTTCCACCACCTGCAGCAGTAGCAGCGATAGCTACAGCAATAGCAGGAGCAAGAGGAGCAGCAGCAGCAGAACAGACACCAAGAGCAAAAACAGCTCCAGCAACAGCAGCAACAGCAACAAATGTAGCAGTAACACCAGCAGCAATTGCAACAGCAGCAGCAGCTCCACCACCAGCACGAGCAACAAAAGCAGTAGCAAATGTAGCTGCAGCAACAGCAGGAGCCAGAGGAGCAGCAGCAGCAGCACAAACACCAACAGCAATAGCAGCAGCAGCTACAGCAGCACCAGCAACAGCAGCAGCAACACCAGCAGCAGCAACAACAGCAGCAGCAATAGCAACAGCAACAGCAACCCCAGCAACAAAGCAGCAGCAGCAACACCAGCAGCACAGCAGCAGCAGCAACAGCAGTAGCAGCAACACCAACAGCAACAGCAACAGCAGCAGTAGCAACACCAGAAACCATAGCAGCAACACCAGCAGTGGCAGCAACAGCAACAGCAACAACATCAGCAGCAGGAACAGCAGTAGCCCCAGCACGAGCAACAAAAGCAACAGCAACATCAGCAGCACCTGCAGCAGCAACAGGACCAGCAACAACAGCAGCAGCAATAGCAACAGCAACAGCAGCAGCAACAACAGCATCAGCAACAACAGCAGCAGCAATAGCAACAGCAGCAGCAACAACAGCAGCAAATGAACAGCAGCAGCAACACCAGCAACAGGAAGAGCAGCGCCAGCAGCAGCGGCAACAGCAGCAGAAGCAACAACAGCAGCACCAGTAGCAGCAACAGCAGCAACAACAGTAGCAGCAGCAGCACCAGCACCAGCAGCAACAACAGCAGCACTAGCACTAGCAACAGCAGCAGGAACAGCATGAGCAGCAGCACCAATGCCAGCAACAGCCGCAACAACATCAGCAGCAGCAGCAGCAACACCAGCAGCAACAGCAAGAGCAGCACCAGCAGCAGCACCACCTCCAGTACAGCAACAGGATCTGTAGCAGCATTAGCTTCAGTAACAGCAGCAGCCCCAGCAACAGCAACTACAGCAGTAACAGTAGCTACACCAACAGCAGAAACAACAGCAGCAACAGTACCAGCAGCAGCAGCAACAGCAGCAGCAACAGAAGTAGCAGCAGCAACAAAAGTAGCAGCAACACAAACAGCAACAGCAACAGCAGAAGCAGTTCCACCACCAGCAGCAGTAGCAGTGATAGCTACAGCAATAGCAGGAGCAAGAGGAGCACCAGCAGCAGAACAAACACCAACAGCAAAAACAGCTCCAGCAACAGCAACAAAAGTAGCAGTAACACCAGCAGCAATTGCAACAGCAGCAGCAGCTCCACCACCAGCACGAGCAACAAAAGCAGTAGCAACAATAGCTACAGCAACAGCAGGAGCCAGAGGAGCAGCAGCAGCAGCACAAACACCAACAGCAATAGCAGCAGCAGCTACAGCAGCACCAGCAACAGCAGCAGCAACACCAGCAGCAGCAACAACAGCAGCAGCAATAGCAACAGCAACAGCAACCCCAGCAACAAAGCAGCAGCAGCAACACCAGCAGCACAGCAGCAGCAGCAACAGCAGTAGCAGCAACACCAACAGCAACAGCAACAGCAGCAGCAGCAACACCAGAAACCATAGCAGCAACACCAGCAGTGGCAGCAACAGCAACAGCAACAACATCAGCAGCAGGAACAGCAGTAGCCCCAGCACGAGCAACAAAAGCAGCAGCAACATCAGCAGCACCTGCAGCAGCAACAGGACCAGCAACAACAGCAGCAGCAATAGCAACAGCAACAGCAGCAGCAACAACGGCATCAGCAACAACAGCAGCAGCAACGCCAGCAACAGGAAGAGCAGCGCCATCAGCAGCGGCAACAGCAGCAGTAACACCACCAGCAGCAACAACAGCAGCAGCAATAGCAACAGCAGCAGCAACCCCAGCAGCAAAGCAGCAGCAGCAACACCAGCAGCAACAGCAGCAGCAGCAGCAACATCAGCAGCCACAGCAACAATAGTAGCAGCAACACCAACAGCAACAGCAAGAGCAGCAGCAGCAACACTAGAAACCATAGCAGCAACACCAGTAGTGGTAGCAACAGCAGCAGCAAGAACATCAGCAGCAGCAACAGCAGCAGCAGCACTAGCAGCAAGAGCAGCAGTGGCACTAGCCGCCGCAACACCAGCAGCAGTAACAGCAACACTAGCAGCAGCAAAAACAACAGCAGCAGGAAAGGAACATCAGCAGCAACCCCAGCAACAAAACAACAGCAGCACCAGCATCAGCAGCAGCAACACCAGCAGAACCAACAACAGGAACAGCAGCAACAGCAGCAGCAGCAAGAAAAGCAGCAACACCAGCACCAGCAACAGCAGCTGCAACGGCAGCAGCAAGAGCACCAGCATCAGCAGAAGCACCAACATCAGCAACAGCAGCAGCAACAGCAGAAGCAATACCAGCAGAACTAATGGCAGGAACAGCAGCAAAAGCAGCAGCAGCAACATCAGCAACAGCAGCAACTGCAGCAAGAAAGCAGCAGCAAGAACAGCAGCAACACCAGCACCAGCAATAGCAACAGCACCAGCAACAGCAGCAGCAAAAGCAGCAACAGCAACTACAGCAGCAACAGTAGCCGCAGTAGTAAAACCAACAGCAGCAGCAGCAGCAACAGCAGCACCAGCACCAGCAGCAGCAAGAGCAATAGTAGCAGAGGCAGCAACACAAGCAGCAGCAAGAGCAACATCATCAGCAACAGCAACAGCAGCAGCAACAGCAGCAGCAGCAGCAGTAGCAGCAACAGCAGCAACAACAGCAGCAGCACCACCACCAGAAGCAGCAACAGCAGTACCACCAACACGAGCAACAACACCAGCAGCAACAGCAGCAGCAACAGCAACAGCAGCAGCAACAGCAAACGCAGCTGCAAC
>JANJGN010000002.1:122049940-122052440 GCA_026770705.1 Isurus oxyrinchus | reverse complement strand
GCAGGAACACCAGCAACAGCAGCAGCAGCAACATCAGCAGCATCAGCAACAGCAGCAACAGCAGCAGCAGCAAGAACAGCAGCAACACCAGCACCAGCAACAGCAGCAACACCAGCAGCAGCAACAGCAGCAGCAGCACCAGCAACAGCAGCAACAACAGCCGCAGCAACCACAAAGACAGCAGCTCCGGCAGCAGCAGGAACAACAGCAACAGCAGCAACAGGAGCAGCAGCAGCAACACCACCTGCAGCAGCAACAGCAACGCTAGCAGCAACAGCAACAACAGCAACAGCAACAACAGCAGCAGCAACAACAGCGATAGAAGCAGCAGCAACCGCAACAGCAGCAGCATCAACAGCAGCAACAAAAGTAGCACCAACAGCAGAAGCAACAGCAAAAGCAGCAGAAACACCATCAGCAGCAGGAATAAAAGTAGCAGCAGCAACATCAACGACTGCAGCAGCTGCACCACCAGCAGCAGCAACAGCAGCAGTAGCAGCAATAGCTACAGCAACAGCAGGAGCAAGAGGCTTAGCAGCAACAGCACCAACACTAACAGCAATAGCAGCATCAGCAGCCACAGCAACTGCAACAGTAGCAAAAGCACAGCAATAGCAACACCAGCAGCAGCAACAACAACATCAGCACCAGCAGCAGCAGCAGCAGCAGTAGCCCCAGCACGAGCAACAAAAGCAGCAGGAACATCAGCAGCACCAACAGCAGCAACAGGACCAGCAGCAACAACAGCAGCAGCAATACAAACAGCAATAGCAGCAGCAACACCAACATCAGCAACAACAGCAGCAGCAATAGCAACAGCAGCAGGAACAACAGCAGCAAAAGAACAGCAGCAGCAACACCAGCAACAGGAAGAGCAGCGCCAGCAGCAGCAGCAACAGCAGCAGAAGCAACAGCAGCAGCACCAGTAGCAGCAACAGCAGCAACAACAGTAGCAGCAGCAGCACCAGCACCAGCAGCAACATCAGCAGCATTAGCACTAGCAACAGCAGCAGGAACAGCAGGAGCAGCAGCACCAATACCAGCAACAGCCGCAACAACATCAGCAGCAGCAGCAGCAACACCAGCAGCATCAGCAAGAGCAGCACCAGCAGCAGCACCACCTCCAGTAGCAGCAACAGGATCAGTAGCAGCATTAGCTTCAGTAACAGCAGCAGCCCCAGCAACAGCAACTACAGCAGTAACAGCAGAAACAACAGCAGCAACTGCACCAGCAGCAGCAGCAACAGCAGCAGCAACAGCAGTAGCAGCAGCAACAAAAGTAGCAGCAACACAAACAGTAACAGCAACAGCAGAAGCAGTTCCACCACCAGCAGCAGTAGCAGCGATAGCTACAGCAATAGCAGGAGCAAGAGGAGCAGCAGCAGCAGCACAAACACCAACAAGAAAAACAGCTCCAGCAACAGGAGCAACAGCAACAAAAGTAGCAGTAACACCAGCAGCAATAGCAACAGCAGCAGCAGCTCCACCACCAGCATGAGCAACAACAGCAGTAGCAACAATAGCTACAGCAACAGCAGGAGCCAGAGGAGCAGCAGCAGCAGCACAAACACCAACAGCAATAGCAGCAGCAGATACAGCAGCACCAGCAACAGCAGCAGCAACACCAGCAGCAGCAACAGCAGCAGCAGCAACAACAGCAGCCACAGCAACAAAAGTAGCAGCAACACCAACTGCAACAGCAACAGCAGAAGCAGCAAAGCCAGAAACAACAGCAGCAACACCAGTAGTGGCAGCAACAGCAGCACCAACACCATGAGCAGCAGCAACAGCAGCAGCAGCACTAGCAGCAAGAGCAGCAGTGGCACTAGCAGCAGCATCACCAGCAGCAGTAACAGCAACACTAGCAGCAGCAACAACATCAGCAGCAGCAACAGCAGCAGCAGCAGCAGCACCAGCAACCACAGCAACAACAGCCACAGCAACCACAAAAAAAGCAGCACCGGCAGCAGCAAGAAGAACAGCAACAGCAGCATCAGCAGCAACACCAGCAGAACCAACAGCAGGAAAAGCAGCAACAGCAGCAGCAGCAACATCAGCAGCAGCAGCAACAGCAGCAACAGCAGCAGCAGCAAGAACAGCAGCAACACCAGCACCAGCAACAGCAGCGGCACCAGCAGCAGCAACAACAGCAGCAGCAGCACCAGCAACAGCAACAACAACAGCCACAGCAACCACAAAAACAACAGCTCCAGCAGCAGCAGAAACAACAGCAACAGCAGCAACAGGAGCAGCAGCAGCAACACCACCTGCAGCAGCAACAGCAACACTAGCAGCAACAGCAACAACAGCAACAGCAACAACAGCAGCAGCAAAAGCAGCAGCAGCAGCAACTTCAATAGCAGCAACAAAAGTAGCACCAACACCAGCAGCAACAGCAAAAGCAGCAGCAACACCATGAGCAGCTGCAACAGCAGCAGCAGCACTAGCAGCAAGAGCAGCAGCAGCACTAGCAGCCACAACACCAGCAGCAGTAACAGCG
>JANJGN010000002.1:122034940-122039940 GCA_026770705.1 Isurus oxyrinchus | reverse complement strand
CAACAGCAAAAACAGCTCCAGCAACAGCAGCAACAGCAACAAAAGTAGCAGTAACACCAGCAGCAATAGCAACAGCAGCAGCAGCTCCACCACCAGCACGAGCAACAACAGCAAAAGCAACAATAGCTACAGCAACAGCAGGAGCCAGAGGAGCAGCAGCAGCAGCACAAACACCAACAGCAATAGCAGCAGCAGCTACAGCAGCACCAGCAACAGCAGCAGCAACACCAGCAGCAGCAACAGCAGCAGCAGCAACAAAAGCAGCAACAGTAGCAGAAGCAACAGCAGCAGCCCCAGTAGCAGCAACAGCAGCAACAACAGTAGCAGCAGCAGCACCAGCACCAGCAGCAACAACAGCAGCACTAGCACTAGCAACAGCAGCAGGAACAGCATGAGCAGCAGCACCAATGCCAGCAACAGCCGCAACAACATCAGCAGCAGCAGCAGCAACACCAGCAGCAACAGCAAGAGCAGCACCAGCAGCAGCACCACCTCCAGTACAGCAACAGGATCAGTAGCAGCATTAGCTTCAGTAACAGCAGCAGCCCCAGCAACAGCAACTACAGCAGTAACAGTAGCTACACCAACAGCAGAAACAACAGCAGCAACAGTACCAGCAGCAGCAGCAACAGCAGCAGCAACAGCAGTAGCAGCAGCAACAAAAGTAGCAGCAACACAAACAGCAACAGCAACAGCAGAAGCAGTTCCACCACCTGCAGCAGTAGCAGTGATAGCTACAGCAATAGCAGGAGCAAGAGGAGCAGCAGCAGCAGAACAAACACCAACAGCAAAAACAGCTCCAGCAACAGCAGCAACAGCAACAAATGTAGCAGTAACACCAGCAGCAATAGCAACAGCAGCAGCAGCTCCACCACCAGCACGAGCAACAACAGCAGTAGCAACAATAGCTACAGCAACAGCAGGAGCCAGAGGAGCAGCAGCAGCAGCACAAACACCAACAGCAATAGCAGCAGCAGCTACAGCAGCACCAGCAACAGCAGCAGCAACACCAGCAGCAGCAACAACAGCAGCAGCAATAGCAACAGCAACAGCAACCCCAGCAACAAAGCAGCAGCAGCAACACCAGCAGCACAGCAGCAGCAGCAACAGCAGTAGCAGCAACACCAACAGCAACAGCAACAGCAGCAGCAGCAACACCAGAAACCATAGCAGCAACATCAGCAGTGGCAGCAACAGGAACAGCAACAACATCAGCAGCAGGAACAGCAGTAGCCCCAGCACGAGCAACAAAAGCAGCAGCAACATCAGCAGCAACTGCAGCAGCAACAGGACCAGCAACAGCAGCAGCAGCAATAGCAACAGCAACAGCAGCAGCAACAACAGCATCAGCAACAACAGCAGCAGCAATAGCAACAGCAGCAGCAACAACAGCAGCAAAAGAACAGCAGCAGCAACGCCAGCAACAGGAAGAGCAGCGCCATCAGCAGCGGCAACATCAGCAGTAACACCACCAGCAGCAACAACAGCAGCAGCAATAGCAACGGCAGCAGCAGCCCCAGCAGCAAAGCAGCAGCAGCAACACCAGCAGCAACAGCAGCAGCAGCAGCAACATCAGCAGCCACAGCAACAATAGTAGCAGCAACACCAACAGCAACAGCAAGAGCAGCAGCAGCAACACTAGAAACCATAGCAGCAACACCAGTAGTGGTAGCAACAGCAGCAGCAAGAACATCAGCAGCAGCAACAGCAGCAGCAGCAGCAGCAGCAAGAGCAGCAGTGGCACTAGCCGCCGCAACACCAGCAGCAGTAACAGCAACACTAGCAGCAGCAAAAACAACAGCAGCAGCAAAGGAACAGCAGCAGCAACCCCAGCAACAAAACAACAGCAGCACCAGCATCAGCAGCAGCAACACCAGCAGAACCAACAACAGGAACAGCAGCAACAGCAGCAGCAGCAAGAAAAGCAGCAACACCAGCACCAGCAACAGCAGCTGCAACAGCAGCAGCAAGAGCACCAGCATCAGCAGAAGCACCAACATCAGCAACAGCAGCAGCAACAGCAGAAGCAATACCAGCAGAACTAATGGCAGGAACAGCAGCAAAAGCAGCAGCAGCAACATCAGCAACAGCAGCAACTGCAGCAAGAAAGCAGCAGCAAGAACAGCAGCAACACCAGCACCAGCAATAGCAACAGCACCAGCAACAGCAGCAGCAAAAGCAGCAACAGCAACTACAGCAGCAACAGTAGCCGCAGTAGCAAAACCAACAGCAGCAGCAGCAGCAACAGCAGCACCAGCACCAGCAGCAGCAAGAGCAATAGTAGCAGAGGCAGCAACACAAGCAGCAGCAACAGCAACATCATCAGCAACAGCAACAGCAGCAGCAGCAGCAGTAGCAGCAACAGCAGCAACAACAGCAGCAGCAACAGCAGCAGCAACAGCAACAGCAGCAGCAACAGCAAACGCAGCTGCAACACCAGCAGCACCAAAACAAACAACAACAGTGGCAGCAGCACCACCAGCAGCAGCAAGAGCAGTAGCCCTAGCACGAGCAACAAATAGAGCAGCAGCATCAGCAGCACCAACAGCAGCAACAGGACCAGCAGTAACAACAGCAGCAGCAATAGCAACAGCAACAGTAGCAGCAACACCAGCATCAGCAACAACAGCAGCAGCAATAGGAACATCAGCAGCAACAACAGCAGCAAAAGAACAGCAGCAGCAACACCAGCAACAGGAAGAGCAGCGGCAGCAGCAGCACGAAGAGCAGCAGCAGCAACAATTATAACAGCAACACCAACAGCAACAGCAACTGCAGCAGCAGCAACACCAGAAACCATATCAGCAACACCAGTAGTGGCAGCAACAGCAGCAGCAGCAACATCAGCAGCAGCAGCAGCAGCAACAGCAGCAGCAGCAAGATCAGCAGCAACACCAGCACCAGCAACAGCAGCGACACCAGCAGCAGCAACAGCAGCAGCAGCAGCACCAGCAACAGCAGCAACAACAGCTGCAGCAACCACAAAAACAGCAGCTCCAGCAGCAGCAGAAACAACAGCAACAGCAGCAACAGGAGCAGCAGCAGCAACACTACCTGCAGCAGCAACAGCAACACTAGCAGCAACAGCAACAACAGCAACAGCAACAACAGCAGCAGCAACAACAGCGACAGAAGCAGCAGCAACAGCAACAGCAGCAGCAACATCAACAGCAGCAACAAAAGTAGCACCAACACCAGCAGCAACAGCAAAAGCAGCAGCAACACCATGAGCAGCAGCAACAGCAGCAGCAACACTAGTAGCAAGAGCAGCAGCGGCACTAGCAGTCGCAACTCAAGCAGCAGTAACAGCAACACCAGCAGCAGCAGCAACAGCAGCCCCAGCACCAGCAGCAGCAACAGCAATAGTAGCAGAGACAGCAACACAAGCAGCAGCAACCTCAACAGCATCAGCAACAGCAACAGCAGCAGCACCAGCAGCAACAGCAGCAGTAGCAACAACAGCAGCAGCAACAGAAGCAGCACCAACACCAGCAACAACAGCAGCAGCACCAACACCAGCAGCAGCAAAAGCAGTACCACCAACACGAGCAACAACACCAGCAGCACCAGTAGCAGCAACAGCAGCACCAGCAGCAACATCAGCAGCACTAGCACCAGCAAAAGCAGCAGCAACGGCATGAGCAGCAGCATCAATACCAGCAACGGCAGCAGCAACACCAGCATCAGCAACAACAGCAGCAGCAATAGCAACAGCAGCAGCAACAACAGCAAAAGAACAGCAGCAGCAACACCAGCAACAGGAAGAGCAGCGCCAGCAGCAGTGGCAACAGCAGCAGCAGCAACAGCAACAGCAACAGCAGCAACAACAGCAGCAGCAGCAGCACCAGCAGCAACATCAGCAGCACTAGCACCAGCAACAGCAGCAGCAACAGCATGAGCATCAGCACCAATACCAGCAACAGCAGCAACAACATCAGCAGCAGCAGCAGCAACACCAGCAGCAACAGCAAGAGCAGCACCAGCAGCAGCACCACCACCAGTAGCAGCAAAAGGATCAGTAGCAGCATTAGCTATAGTAACAGCAGCAGCCCCAGCAACAGCAACTACAGCAGCAACAGTAGCCGAACCAACACGAGAAACAACAGCAGCAATAGCACCAGCAGCAACAGCAACAGCAGCAGCAACAGCAGCAGCAGCAGTAACAAAAGTAGCAGCAACACAAGCAGCAACAGCAACAGCAGAAGCAGCTGCAACACCAGCAGCAGTAGCAGCAATAGCTACAGCAATAGCAGGAGCAAGAGGAGCAGCAGCAGCACAAACACCAACAGCAATAACAGCACCAGCAACAGCAGCAACAGCAACATCAGCAGCAGCTCCACCAGCAGCAGCAGCAACAGCAGCAGTAGCAACAATATATACAGCAACAGCAGGAGCCAGATGAGCAGCAGCAGCAGCACAAACATCAACAGCAATAGCAGCAGCAGCTACAGCAGCACCAGCTACAGCAGCCGCAACACCAGCAGCAGCAACAACAGCTGTAGCAATAGCAATAGCTGCAGCAAACCCAGGAGCAAAGCAGCAGCAGCAACACCAGCAGCAACAGCAGCAGCAGCAGCAACAGCAGCAGCCGCAGCAACAAAAGTAGCAGCAACACCAACTGCAACAGCAACAGCAGAAGCAGCAAAACCAGAAACCATAGCAGCAACACCAGTAGTGGCAGCAACAGCAGCACCAGCACCATGAGCAGCAGCAACAGCAGCAGCAGCACTAGCAGCAAGAGCAGCAGCGGCACTAGCAGCAGCATCACCAGCAGCAGTAACAGCAACACTAGCAGCAGCAACAACATCAGCAGCAGCAACAGCAGCAGCAGCAGCAACAGCACCAGCAACCACAGCAACAACAGCCACAGCAACCACAAAAGAAGCAGCACCGGCAGCAGCAAGAAGAACAGCAACAGCAGCATCAGCAGCAACACCAGCAGAACCAACATCAGGAACACCAGCAACAGCAGCAGCAGCAACATCAGCAGCAGCAGCAAC
>JANJGN010000002.1:122024940-122027440 GCA_026770705.1 Isurus oxyrinchus | reverse complement strand
AGCAGCAGCAACACCACCTGCAGCAGCAACAGCAACGCTAGCAGCAACAGCAACAACAGCAACAGCAACAACAGCAGCAGCAACAACAGCGATAGAAGCAGCAGCAACCGCAACAGCAGCAGCAACATCAACAGCAGCAACAAAAGTAGCACCAACAGCAGAAGCAACAGCAAAAGCAGCAGAAACACCATCAGCAGCAGCAATAAAAGTAGCAGCAGCAACATCAACGACTGCAGCAGCTGCACCACCAGCAGCAGCAACAGCAGCAGTAGCAGCAATAGCTACAGCAACAGCAGGAGCAAGAGGCGTAGCAGCAACAGCACCAACACTAACAGCAATAGCAGCATCAGCAGCCACAACAACTGCAACAGTAGCAAAAGCACAGCAATAGCAACACCAGCAGCAGCAACAACAGCAGCAGCACCAGCAGCAGCAGCAAGAGCAGTAGCCCCAGCACGAGCAACAAAAGCAGCAGGAACATCAGCAGCACAAACAGCAGCAACAGGACCAGCAGCAACAACAGCAGCAGCAATAGCAACAGCAACAGGAGCAGCAACACCAGCATCAGCAACAACAGCAGCAGCAATAGCAAGAGCAACAGGAACAACAGCAGCAAAAGAACAGCAGTAGCAACACCAGCAACAGGAAGAGCAGCGCCAGCAGCAGCGGCAACAGCAGCAGAAGCAACAGCAGCAGCACCAGTAGCAGCAACAGCAGCAACAACAGTAGCAGCAGCAGCAAAAGAACACCAGCAGCAACAACAGCAGCACTAGCACTAGCAACAGCAGCAGGAACAGCATGAGCAGCAGCACCAATGCCAGCAACAGCCGCAACAACATCAGCAGCAGCAGCAGCAACACCAGCAGCAACAGCAAGAGCAGCACCAGCAGCAGCACCACCTCCAGTACAGCAACAGGATCAGTAGCAGCATTAGCTTCAGTAACAGCAGCAGCCCCAGCAACAGCAACTACAGCAGTAACATTAGCTACACCAACAGCAGAAACAACAGCAGCAACAGCACCAGCAGCAGCAGCAACAGCAGCAGCAACAGCAGTAGCAGCAGCAACAAAAGTAGCAGCAACACAAACAGCAACAGCAACAGCAGAAGCAGTTCCACCACCAGCAGCAGTAGCAGCGATAGCTACAGCAATAGCAGGAGCAAGAGGAGCAGCAGCAGCAGAACAAACACCAACAGCAAAAACAGCTCCAGCAACAGCAGCAACAGCAACAAAAGTAGCAGTAACACCAGCAGCAATAGCAACAGCAGCAGCAGCTCCACCACCAGCACGAGCAACAAAAGCAGTAGCAACAATAGCTACAGCAACAGCAGGAGCCAGAGGAGCAGCAGCAGCAGCACAAACACCAGCAGCAATAGCAGCAGCAGCTACAGCAGCACCAGCAACAGCAGCAGCAACACCAGCAGCAGCAACAACAGCAGCAGCAATAGCAACAGCAACAGCAACCCCAGCAACAAAGCAGCAGCAGCAACACCAGCAGCACAGCAGCAGCAGCAACAGCAGTAGCAGCAACACCAACAGCAACAGCAACAAAATCAGCAGCAGGAACAGCAGTAGCCCCAGCACGAGCAACAAAAGCAGCAGCAAAATCAGCAGCACCTGCAGCAGCAACAGGACCAGCAACAACAGCAGCAGCAATAGCAACAGCAACAGCAGCAGCAACAACAGCAGCAGCAACAACAGCAGCAGCAATAGCAACAGCAGCAGTAGCAACAGCAGCAAAAGAACAGCAGCAGCAACACCAGCAGCAACAGCAGCAGCAGCAGCAACATCAGGAAGAGCAGCGCCAGCATCAGCGGCAACAGCAGCAGTAACACCACCAGCAGCAACAACAGCAGCAGCAATAGCAACAGCAGCAGCAATCCCAGCAGCAAAGCAGCAGCAGCAACACCAGCAGCAACAGCAGCAGCAGCAGCAACATCAGCAGCCACAGCAACAATAGTAGCAGCAACACCAACAGCAACAGCAAGAGCAGCAGCAGCAACACTAGAAACCATAGCAGCAACACCAGTAGTGGTAGCAACAGCAGCAGCAACAACATCAGCAGCAGCAACAGCAGCAGCAGCACTAGCAGCAAGAGCAGCAGTGGCACTAGCAGTCGCAACACCAGCAGCAGTAACAGCAACACTAGCAGCAGCAAAATCAACAGCAGCAGCAAAGGAACAGCAGCAGCAACACCAGCAACAAAACAACAGCAGCAACAGCAGCAGCAGCAAGAAAAGCAGCAACACCAGCACCAGCAACAGCAGCTGCAACAGCAGCAGCAAGAGCACCAGCATTTGCAGAAGCACCAACATCAGCAACAGCAGCAGCAACAGCAGAAGCAATACCAGCAGAACTAATGGCAGGAACAGCAGCAAAAGCAGCAGCAGCAACATCAGCAACAGCAGCAACTGCAGCAAGAAAGCTGCAGCAAGAACAGCAGCAACACCAGCACCAGCAATAGCAACAGCACCGGCAACAGCAGCAGCAAAAGCAGCAAC
>JANJGN010000002.1:122012440-122022440 GCA_026770705.1 Isurus oxyrinchus | reverse complement strand
ACTGCAACAGCAACAGCAGAAGCAGCAAAGCCAGAAACCATAGCAGCAACACCAGGAGTGGCAGCAACAGCAGCACCAGCACCATGAGCAGCAGCAACAGCAGCAGCAGCACTAGCAGCAAGAGCAGCAGCGGCACTAGCAGCAGCATCACCAGCAGCAGTAACAGCAACACTAGCAGCAGCAACAACATCAGCAGCAGCAACAGCAACAGCAGCAGCAGCAGCACCAGCAACCACAGCAACAACAGCCACAGCAACCACAAAAGAAGCAGCACCGGCAGCAGCAAGAAGAACAGCAACAGCAGCATCAGCAGCAACACCAGCAGAACCAACAGCAGGAACACCAGCAACAGCAGCAGCAGCAACATCAGCAGCAGCAGCAACAGCAGCAACAGCAGCAGCAGCAAGAACAGCAGCAACACCAGCACCAGCAACAGCAGCGGCACCAGCAGCAGCAACAGCAGCAGCAGCAGCACCAGCAACAGCAGCAACAACAGCCGCAGCAACCACAAAAACAGCAGCTCCGGCAGCAGCAGGAACAACAGCAACAGCAGCAACAGGAACAGCAGCAGCAACACCACCTGCAGCAGCAACAGCAACAATAGCAGCAACAGCAACAACAGCAACAGCAACAACAGCAGCAGCAACAGCAGCAGCAGCAGCAACGTCAACAGCAGCAACAAAAGTAGCACCAACACCAGCAGCAACAGCAATAGCAGCAGCAACAGCATCAGCAGCTGCAACAGCAGCAGCAGCACTAGCAGCAAGAGCAGCAGTGGCACTAGCAGCCACAACACCAGCAGCAGTAACAGCGACACTAGCAGCAGCAACAACAACAGCAGCAGCAATAGCAACAGCAGCAGCAACCCCAGCAACAAAAGAACAGCAGCACCAGCAGCAGCAGCAGCAAAACCAGCAGAAACAACAGCAGGAACAGCAGCAACAGCAGCAGCAGCAAGAGCAGCAGCAACACCAGCAGCAGCAACATCAGCAGCAGCAAGAACAGCAGCAACACCAGCACCAGCAACAGCAGTGGCAGCAACAGCAGCAGCAGCAGCACCAGCAACAGCAGCAACAACAGCCGCAGCAACCACAAAAACAGCAGCTCCGGCAGCAGCAGGAACAACAGCAACATCAGCAACAGGAGCAGCAGCAGCAACAGCAACGCTAGCAGCAACAGCAACAACAGCAACAGCAACAACAGCAACAGCAACAACAGCGATAGAAGCAGCAGGAACCGCAGCAGCAACCGCAACAGCAGCAGCAACATCAACAGCAGCAACAAAAGTAGCACCAACAGCAGAAGCAACAGCAAATGCAGCAGAAACACCATCAGCAGCAGCAATAAAAGTAGCAGCAGCAACATCAACGACTGCAGCAGCTGCACCACCAGCAGCAGCAACAGCAGCAGTAGCAGCAATAGCTACAGCAACAGCAGGAGCAAGAGGCGTAGCAGCAACAGCACCAACACTAACAGCAATAGCAGCATCAGCAGCCACAGCAACTGTAACAGTAGCAAAAGCACAGCAATAGCAACACCAGCAGCAGCAACAACAGCAGCAGCACCAGCAGCAGCAGCAGCAGCAGTAGCCCCAGCACGAGCAACAAAAGCAGCAGGAACATCAGCAGCACCAACAGCAGCAACAGGACCAGCAGCAACAACAGCAGCAGCAATAGCAACAGCACCAGCAGCAGCAGCAACAGCAGCAGCAACAGCAGTAGCAGCAGCAACAAAAGTAGCAGCAACACAAGCAGCAACAGCAACAGCAGAAGCAGTTCCACCACCAGCAGCAGTAGCAGCGATAGCTACAGCAATAGCAGGAGCAAGAGGAGCAGCAGCAGCAGCACAAACACCAACAGCAAAAACAGCTCCAGCAACAGCAGCAACAGCAACAAAAGTAGCAGTAACACCAGCAGCAATAGCAACAGCAGCAGCAGCTCCACCACCAGCACGAGCAACAACAGCAAAAGCAACAATAGCTACAGCAACAGCAGGAGCCAGAGGAGCAGCAGCAGCAGCACAAACACCAACAGCAATAGCAGCAGCAGCTATAGCAGCACCAGCAACAGCAGCAGCAACACCAGCAGCAGCAACAGCAGCAGCAGCAACAACAGCAGCAACAGCAACAAAAGTAGCAGCAACACCAACTGCAACAGCAACAGCAGAAGCAGCAAAGCCAGAAACCATAGCAGCAACACCAGTAGTGGCAGCAACAGCAGCACCAACACCATGAGCAGCAGCAACAGCAGCAGCAGCACTAGCAGCAAGAGCAGCAGCGGCACTAGCAGCAGCATCACCAGCAGCAGTAACAGCAACAGTAGCAGCAGCAACAACATCAGCAGCAGCAACCACAGCAACAACAGCCACAGCAACCACAAAAAAAGCAGCACCGGCAGCAGCAAGAAGAAGAGCAACAGCAGCATCAGCAGCAACAACAGCCGCAGCAACCACAAAAACAGCAGCTCCAGCAGCAGCAGGAACACCAGCAACAGCAGCAACAGGAGCAGCAGCAGGAACACCACCTGCAGCAGCAACAGCAACAACAGCAACAGCAACAACAGCAACAGCAACAACAGCAGCAGGAACAGCAGCAGCAGCAGCAACATCAACAGCAGCAACAAAAGTAGCATCAACACCAGCAACAACAGCAAAAGCAGCAGCAACACCATCAGCAGCTGCAACAGCAGCAGCAGCACCAGCAGCACCAGCAGCAGCGGCACTAGCAGCCACAACACCAGCAGCAGTAACAGCGACACTAGCAGCAGCAACAACAACAGCAGCAGCAATAGCAACAGCAGCAGCAAACCCAGCAACAAAAGAACAGCAGCACCAGCAGCAGCAGCAGCAAAACCAGCAGAAACAACAGCAGGAACAGCAGCAAGAGCAGCAGCAGCAAGAGCAGCAGCAACACCAGCAGCAGCAACAGCAGCAGCAGCAAGAACAGCAGCAACAGCAGCACCAGCAACAGCAGTGGCAGCAGCAGCAGCAGCAGCAACAGCAGCACCAGCAACAGCAGCAACAACAGCCGCAGCAACCACAAAAACAGCAGCTCCGGCAGCAGCAGGAACATCAGCAACAGCAGCAACAGGAGCAGCAGCAGCAACACCACCTGCAGCAGCAACAGCAACGCTAGCAGCAACAGCAACAACAGCAACAGCAACAACAGCAGCAGCAACAACAGCGATAGAAGCAGCAGCAACCGCAACAGCAGCAGCAACATCAACAGCAGCAACAAAAGTAGCACCAACAGCAGAAGCAACAGCAAAAGCAGCAGAAACACCATCAGCAGCAGCAATAAAAGTAGCAGCAGCAACATCAACGACTGCAGCAGCTGCACCACCAGCAGCAGCAACAGCAGCAGTAGCAGCAATAGCTACAGCAACAGCAGGAGCAAGAGGCGTAGCAGCAACAGCACCAACACTAACAGCAATAGCAGCATCAGCAGCCACAACAACTGCAACAGTAGCAAAAGCACAGCAATAGCAACACCAGCAGCAGCAACAACAGCAGCAGCACCAGCAGCAGCAGCAAGAGCAGTAGCCCCAGCACGAGCAACAAAAGCAGCAGGAACATCAGCAGCACAAACAGCAGCAACAGGACCAGCAGCAACAACAGCAGCAGCAATAGCAACAGCAACAGGAGCAGCAACACCAGCATCAGCAACAACAGCAGCAGCAATAGCAAGAGCAACAGGAACAACAGCAGCAAAAGAACAGCAGTAGCAACACCAGCAACAGGAAGAGCAGCGCCAGCAGCAGCGGCAACAGCAGCAGAAGCAACAGCAGCAGCACCAGTAGCAGCAACAGCAGCAACAACAGTAGCAGCAGCAGCAAAAGAACACCAGCAGCAACAACAGCAGCACTAGCACTAGCAACAGCAGCAGGAACAGCATGAGCAGCAGCACCAATGCCAGCAACAGCCGCAACAACATCAGCAGCAGCAGCAGCAACACCAGCAGCAACAGCAAGAGCAGCACCAGCAGCAGCACCACCTCCAGTACAGCAACAGGATCAGTAGCAGCATTAGCTTCAGTAACAGCAGCAGCCCCAGCAACAGCAACTACAGCAGTAACATTAGCTACACCAACAGCAGAAACAACAGCAGCAACAGCACCAGCAGCAGCAGCAACAGCAGCAGCAACAGCAGTAGCAGCAGCAACAAAAGTAGCAGCAACACAAACAGCAACAGCAACAGCAGAAGCAGTTCCACCACCAGCAGCAGTAGCAGCGATAGCTACAGCAATAGCAGGAGCAAGAGGAGCAGCAGCAGCAGAACAAACACCAACAGCAAAAACAGCTCCAGCAACAGCAGCAACAGCAACAAAAGTAGCAGTAACACCAGCAGCAATAGCAACAGCAGCAGCAGCTCCACCACCAGCACGAGCAACAAAAGCAGTAGCAACAATAGCTACAGCAACAGCAGGAGCCAGAGGAGCAGCAGCAGCAGCACAAACACCAGCAGCAATAGCAGCAGCAGCTACAGCAGCACCAGCAACAGCAGCAGCAACACCAGCAGCAGCAACAACAGCAGCAGCAATAGCAACAGCAACAGCAACCCCAGCAACAAAGCAGCAGCAGCAACACCAGCAGCACAGCAGCAGCAGCAACAGCAGTAGCAGCAACACCAACAGCAACAGCAACAAAATCAGCAGCAGGAACAGCAGTAGCCCCAGCACGAGCAACAAAAGCAGCAGCAAAATCAGCAGCACCTGCAGCAGCAACAGGACCAGCAACAACAGCAGCAGCAATAGCAACAGCAACAGCAGCAGCAACAACAGCAGCAGCAACAACAGCAGCAGCAATAGCAACAGCAGCAGTAGCAACAGCAGCAAAAGAACAGCAGCAGCAACACCAGCAGCAACAGCAGCAGCAGCAGCAACATCAGGAAGAGCAGCGCCAGCATCAGCGGCAACAGCAGCAGTAACACCACCAGCAGCAACAACAGCAGCAGCAATAGCAACAGCAGCAGCAATCCCAGCAGCAAAGCAGCAGCAGCAACACCAGCAGCAACAGCAGCAGCAGCAGCAACATCAGCAGCCACAGCAACAATAGTAGCAGCAACACCAACAGCAACAGCAAGAGCAGCAGCAGCAACACTAGAAACCATAGCAGCAACACCAGTAGTGGTAGCAACAGCAGCAGCAACAACATCAGCAGCAGCAACAGCAGCAGCAGCACTAGCAGCAAGAGCAGCAGTGGCACTAGCAGTCGCAACACCAGCAGCAGTAACAGCAACACTAGCAGCAGCAAAATCAACAGCAGCAGCAAAGGAACAGCAGCAGCAACACCAGCAACAAAACAACAGCAGCAACAGCAGCAGCAGCAAGAAAAGCAGCAACACCAGCACCAGCAACAGCAGCTGCAACAGCAGCAGCAAGAGCACCAGCATTTGCAGAAGCACCAACATCAGCAACAGCAGCAGCAACAGCAGAAGCAATACCAGCAGAACTAATGGCAGGAACAGCAGCAAAAGCAGCAGCAGCAACATCAGCAACAGCAGCAACTGCAGCAAGAAAGCTGCAGCAAGAACAGCAGCAACACCAGCACCAGCAATAGCAACAGCACCGGCAACAGCAGCAGCAAAAGCAGCAACAGCAACTACAGCAGCAACAGTAGCCGCAGTAGCAAAACCAACAGCAGCAGCAGCAACAGCAGCACCAGCACCAGCAGCAGCAAGAGCAATAGTAGCAGAGGCAGCAACACAAGCAGCAGCAAGAGCAACATCATCAGCAACAGCAACAGCAGCAGCAACAGCAGCAGCAGCAACAGTAGCAGCAACAGCAGCAACAACAGCAGCAGCACCACCACCAGCAGCAGCAACAGCAGTACCACCAACACGAGCAACAACACCAGCAGCAACAGCAGCAGCAACAGCAACAGCAGCAGCAACAGCAAACGCAGCTGCAACACCAGCAGCACCAAAACAAACAACAACAGCGGCAGTAGCACCACCAGCAGCAGCAAGAGCAGTAGCCCTAGCACGAGCAACAAATAGAGCAGCAGCATCAGCAGCACCAACAGCAGCAACAGGACCAGCAGTAACAACAGCAGCAGCAATAGCAACAGCAACAGTAGCAGCAGCACCAGCATCAGCAACAACAGAAGCAGCAATAGGAACATCAGCAGCAACAACAGCAGCAAAAGAACAGCAGCAGCAACACCAGCAACAGGAAGAGCAGCAGCAGCAGCAGCACGAAGAGCAGCAGCAGCAACAATTATAACAGCAACACCAACAGCAACAGCAACTGCAGCAGCAGCAACACCAGAAACCATATCAGCAACACCAGTAGTGGCAGCAACAGCAGCAGCAGCAACATCAGCAGCAGCAGCAGCAGCAACAGCAGCAGCAGCAAGATCAGCAGCAACACCAGCACCAGCAACAGCAGCGACACCAGCAGCAGCAACAGCAGCAGCAGCAGCACCAGCAACAGCAGCAACAACAGCTGCAGCAACCACAAAAACAGCAGCTCCAGCAGCAGCAGAAACAACAGCAACAGCAGCAACAGGAGCAGCAGCAGCAACACTACCTGCAGCAGCAACAGCAACACTAGCAGCAACAGCAACAACAGCAACAGCAACAACAGCAGCAGCAACAACAGCGACAGAAGCAGCAGCAACAGCAACAGCAGCAGCAACATCAACAGCAGCAACAAAAGTAGCACCAACACCAGCAGCAACAGCAAAAGCAGCAGCAACACCATGAGCAGCAGCAACAGCAGCAGCAACACTAGTAGCATGAGCAGCAGCGGCACTAGCAGTCGCAACTCAAGCAGCAGTAACAGCAACACCAGCAGCAGCAGCAACAGCAGCCCCAGCACCAGCAGCAGCAACAGCAATAGTAGCAGAGACAGCAACACAAGCTGCAGCAACCTCAACAGCATCAGCAACAGCAACAGCAGCAGCACCAGCAGCAACAGCAGCAGTAGCAGCAGCAGCAGCAGCAACAGAAGCAGCACCAACGCCAGCAACAACAGCAGCAGCACCAACACCAGCAGCAGCAAAAGCAGTACCACCAACACGAGCAACAACACCAGCAGCACCAGTAGCTGCAACAGCAGGACCAGCAGCAACATCAGCAGCACTAGCACCAGCAAAAGCAGCAGCAACGGCATGAGCAGCAGCATCAATACCAGCAACAGCAGCAGCAACACCAGCATCAGCAACAACAGCAGCAGCAATAGCAACAGCAGCAGCAACAACAGCAAAAGAACAGCAGCAGCAACACCAGCAACAGGAAGAGCAGTGCCAGCAGCAGTGGCAACAGCAGCAGCAGCAACAGCAGCAGCAACAGCAGCAGCAACAGCAGCAACAACAGCAGCAGCAGCAGCACCAGCAGCAACATCAGCAGCACTAGCACCAGCAACAGCAGCAGCAACAACATGAGCATCAGCACCAATACCAGCAACAGCAGCAACAACATCAGCAGCAGCAGCAGCAACACCAGCAGCAACACCAAGAGCAGCACCAGCAGCAGCACCACCACCAGTAGCAGCAACAGGATCAGTAGCAGCATTAGCTACAGTAACAGCAGCAGCCCCAACAACAGCAACTACAGCAGCAACAGTAGCCGCACCAACACGAGAAACAACAGCAGCACAAGCACCAGCAGCAGCAGCAGCAACAGCAGCAGCAGCAGTAACAAAAGTAGCAGCAACACAAGCAGCAACAGCAACAGCAGAAGCAGCTGCAACACCAGCAGCAGTAGCAGCAATAGCTACAGCAATAGCAGGAGCAAGAGGAGCAGCAGCAGCACAAACACCAACAGCAATAACAGCACCAGCAACAGCAGCAACATCAACATCAGCAGCAGCTCCACCAGCAGCAGCAGCAACAGCAGCAGTAGCAACAATATATACAGCAACAGCAGGAGCCAGATGAGCAGCAGCAGCAGCACAAACATCAACAGCAATAGCAGCAGCAGCTACAGCAGCACCAGCTACAGCAGCAGCAACACCAGCAGCAGCAACAACAGCTGTAGCAATAGCAACAGCTGCAGCAACCCCAGGAGCAAAGCAGCAGCAGCAACACCAGCAGCAACAGCAGCAGCAGCAGCAACAGCAGCAGCCGCAGCAACAAAAGTAGCAGCATCACCAACTGCAACAGCAACAGCAGAAGCAGCAAAGCCAGAAACCATAGCAGCAACACCAGGAGTGGCAGCAACAGCAGCACCAGCACCATGAGCAGCAGCAACAGCAGCAGCAGCACTAGCAGCAAGAGCAGCAGCGGCACTAGCAGCAGCATCACCAGCAGCAGTAACAGCAACACTAGCAGCAGCAACAACATCAGCAGCAGCAACAGCAACAGCAGCAGCAGCAGCACCAGCAACCACAGCAACAACAGCCACAGCAACCACAAAAGAAGCAGCACCGGCAGCAGCAAGAAGAACAGCAACAGCAGCATCAGCAGCAACACCAGCAGAACCAACAGCAGGAACACCAGCAACAGCAGCAGCAGCAACATCAGCAGCAGCAGCAACAGCAGCAACAGCAGCAGCAGCAAGAACAGCAGCAACACCAGCACCAGCAACAGCAGCGGCACCAGCAGCAGCAACAGCAGCAGCAGCAGCACCAGCAACAGCAGCAACAACAGCCGCAGCAACCACAAAAACAGCAGCTCCGGCAGCAGCAGGAACAACAGCAACAGCAGCAACAGGAACAGCAGCAGCAACACCACCTGCAGCAGCAACAGCAACAATAGCAGCAACAGCAACAACAGCAACAGCAACAACAGCAGCAGCAACAGCAGCAGCAGCAGCAACGTCAACAGCAGCAACAAAAGTAGCACCAACACCAGCAGCAACAGCAATAGCAGCAGCAACAGCATCAGCAGCTGCAACAGCAGCAGCAGCACTAGCAGCAAGAGCAGCAGTGGCACTAGCAGCCACAACACCAGCAGCAGTAACAGCGACACTAGCAGCAGCAACAACAACAGCAGCAGCAATAGCAACAGCAGCAGCAACCCCAGCAACAAAAGAACAGCAGCACCAGCAGCAGCAGCAGCAAAACCAGCAGAAACAACAGCAGGAACAGCAGCAACAGCAGCAGCAGCAAGAGCAGCAGCAACACCAGCAGCAGCAACATCAGCAGCAGCAAGAACAGCAGCAACACCAGCACCAGCAACAGCAGTGGCAGCAACAGCAGCAGCAGCAGCACCAGCAACAGCAGCAACAACAGCCGCAGCAACCACAAAAACAGCAGCTCCGGCAGCAGCAGGAACAACAGCAACATCAGCAACAGGAGCAGCAGCAGCAACAGCAACGCTAGCAGCAACAGCAACAACAGCAACAGCAACAACAGCAACAGCAACAACAGCGATAGAAGCAGCAGGAACCGCAGCAGCAACCGCAACAGCAGCAGCAACATCAACAGCAGCAACAAAAGTAGCACCAACAGCAGAAGCAACAGCAAATGCAGCAGAAACACCATCAGCAGCAGCAATAAAAGTAGCAGCAGCAACATCAACGACTGCAGCAGCTGCACCACCAGCAGCAGCAACAGCAGCAGTAGCAGCAATAGCTACAGCAACAGCAGGAGCAAGAGGCGTAGCAGCAACAGCACCAACACTAACAGCAATAGCAGCATCAGCAGCCACAGCAACTGTAACAGTAGCAAAAGCACAGCAATAGCAACACCAGCAGCAGCAACAACAGCAGCAGCACCAGCAGCAGCAGCAGCAGCAGTAGCCCCAGCACGAGCAACAAAAGCAGCAGGAACATCAGCAGCACCAACAGCAGCAACAGGACCAGCAGCAACAACAGCAGCAGCAATAGCAACAGCAACAGCAGCTGCAACACCAGCATCAGCAACAACAGCAGTAGCAACACCAGCAATAGGAAGAGCAGCGCCAGCAGCTGCGGCAACAGCAGCAGAAGCAACAGCAGCAGCATCAGTAGCAGCAACAGCAGCAACAACAGTAGCAGCAGCAGCACCAGCACCAGCAGCAACATCAGCAGCACTAGCACTAGCAACAGCAGCAGGAACAGCATGAGCAGCAGCACCAAT
>JANJGN010000002.1:122007440-122009940 GCA_026770705.1 Isurus oxyrinchus | reverse complement strand
CAATAGCAGCAGCAGCTATAGCAGCACCAGCAACAGCAGCAGCAACACCACCAGCAGCAACAACAGCAGCAGCAACACGAACAGCAACAGCAACCCCAGTAGCAAAGCAGCAGCAGCAACACCAGCAGCACAGCAGCAGCAGCAGCAACAATAGTAGCAGCAACACCAACAGCAACAGCAGTAGCAGCAGCAGCAACACCAGAAACCATAGCAGCAACACCAGTAGTGGCAGCAACAGCAGCAGCAACAACATCAGCAGCAGGAACAGCAGTAGCCCCAGCACGAGCAACAAAAGCAGCAGCAACATCAGCAGCACCAACAGCAGCAACAGGACCAGCAACAACGGCAGCAGCAATAGCAACAGCGCCAGCAGCAGCGGCAACAGCAGCAGCAACAACAGCAGCAGCAGCAGCAGCAACATCAACAGCAGCAACAAAAGTAGCAACAACACCAGCAGCAACAGCATAATCAGCAGCAACACCATCAGCAGCTGCAACAGCAGCAACAGCACTAGAAGCAAGAGCAGCAGCGGCACTAGCAGCGACAACACCAGCAGCAGTAACAGCGACACTAGCAGCAGCAACAACAACAGCAGCAGCAATAGCAACAGCAGCAGCAACCCCAGCAACAAAAGAACAGCAGTACCAGCACCAGCAGCAGCAAAACCAGCAGAAACAACAGCAGGAACAGCAGCAACAGCAGCAGCAGCAAGAGCAGCAGCAACACCAGCAGCAGCAACAGCAGCAGCAGCAAGAACAGCAGCAAAACCAACAGCAGCAACAGCAGTAGCAGCAAGAACAGCAGCAACACCAGCACCAGCAACAGCAGTGGCAGCAGCAGCAGCAGCAGCAGCAGCACCAGCAACAGCAGCAGCAACCGCCGCAGCAACCACAAAAACTGCAGCTCCGGCAGCAGCAAGAACAACAGCAACAGCAGCAACAGGAGCATCAGCAGCAATACCACCTGCAGCAGCAACAGCGACACTAGCAGCAGCAACAACAACAGCAGCAGCAATAGCAACAGCAGCAGCAACCCCAGCAACAAAAGAACAGCAGTACCAGCACCAGCAGCAGCAAAACCAGCAGAAACAACAGCAGGAACAGCAGCAACAGCAGCAGCAGCAAGAGCAGCAGCAACACCAGCAGCAGCAACAGCAGCAGCAGCAAGAACAGCAGCAAAACCAGCAGCAGCAACAGCAGCAGCAGCAAGAACAGCAGCAACACCAGCACCAGCAACAGCAGTGGCAGCAGCAGCAGCAGCAGCAGCAGCAGCACCAGCAACAGCAGCAGCAACCGCCGCAGCAACCACAAAAACTGCAGCTCCGGCAGCAGCAAGAACAACAGCAACAGCAGCAACAGGAGCATCAGCAGCAACACCACCTGCAGCAGCAACAGCAACGCTAGCAGCAACAGCAACAACAGCAACAGCAACAACAGCAGCAGCAACAACTGCGACAGAAGCAGCAGCAACCGCAGCAGCAGCAGCAACATCAACAGCAGCAACAAAAGTAGCACCAACAGCAGAAGCAACAGCAAAAGCAGCAGAAACACCATCAGCAGCAGCAATAAAAGTAGCAGCAGCAACATCAACGACTGCAGCAGCTGCACCACCAGCAGCAGCAACAGCAGCAGTAGCAGCAATAGCTACAGCAACAGCAGGAGCAAGAGGCGTAGCGGCAACAGCACCAACACTAACAGCAATAGCAGCATCAGCAGACACAGCAACTGCAACAGTAGCAAATGCACAGCAATAGCATCACCAGCAGCAGCAACAACAGCAGCAGCACCAGCAGCAGCAAGAGCAGTAGCCCCAGCACGAGCAACAAAAGCAGCAGGAACATCAGCAGCACAAACAGCAGCAACAGGACCAGCAGCAAAAACAGCAGCAGCAATAGCAACAGCAACAGCAGCAGCAACACCAGCATCAGCAACAACAGCAGCAGCAACAACAGCAGCATAAGAACAGCAGCAGCAGCTCCACCACCAGCACGAGCAACAAAAGCAGTAGCAACAATAGCTACAGCAACAGCAGGAGCCTGAGGAGCAGCAGCAGCAGCACAAACACCAACAGCAATAGCAGCAGCAGCTACAGCAGCACCAGCAACAGCAGCAGCAACACCAGCAGCAGCAACAGCAGCAGCAGCAACAGCAGCAGCCGCAGCAACAAAATTAGCAGCAACACCAACCGCAACAGCAACAGCAGAACAGCAAAGCCAGAAACCATAGCAGCAACACCAGTAGTGGCAGCAACAGCATCACCAACACCATGAGCAGCAGCAACAGCAGCAGCAGCACTAGCAGCAAAAGCAGCAGTGGCACTAGCCGCCGCAACACCAGCAGCAGTAACAGCAACACTAGCAGCAGCAACAACATCAGCCGCAGCAACAGCAGCAGCAGCAGCAGCAGCACCAGCAACCACAGCAACAACAGCCACAGCAACCACAAAAAAAGCAGCACCGGCAGCAGCAAGAAGAACAGCAACAGCAGCATCAGCAGCAACA
>JANJGN010000002.1:121974940-122002440 GCA_026770705.1 Isurus oxyrinchus | reverse complement strand
AACAGCAGCAAAATAACAGCAGCAGCAGCACCAGCAACAGGAAGAGCAGCACAAGCAGCAGCGGCAACAGCAGCAGAAGCAACAGCAGCAGCACCAGTAGCAGCAACAGCAGCAACAACAGCAGCAGCAGCAGCACCAGCACCAGCAGCAACATCAGCAGCACTAGCACCAGCAACAGCAGCAGCAAGAGCATGAGCAGCAGCACCAATACCAGCAACAGCTGCATCAACATCAGCAGCAACAGCAGCAACACCAGCAGCAACAGCAAGGGCAGCACCAGCAGCAGCACCACCTCCAGTAGCAGCATTAGCTACAGTAACAGCAGCAGCCCCAGCAACAGCAACTACAGCAGCAACAGTAGCCGCACCAACACCAGAAACAACAGCAGCAATAGCAACAGCAGCAGCAGCAACAGCAGCAGCAACAGCAGTAGCAGCAGCAACAAAAGTAGCAGCAACACAAGCAGCAACAGCAACAGCAGAAGCAGCTCCACCACCAGCAACAGTAGCAGCAATAGCTACAGCAACAGCAGGAGCAAGTGGAGCAGCAGCAGCAGCACAAACACCAACAGCAATAAAAGCACCAGCAACAGCAGCAGCAGCAACAAAAGTAGCAACAACACCAGCAGGAACAGCAGCAGCAGTAGCAACCATAGCAACAGCAAGAGCAGGAGCAAGTGGAGCAGCAGCCAGCAGCACAAACACCAACAGCAATAACAGCACCAGCAACAGCAGCAACAGCAACAAAAGTAGCAGCAACACCAGGAGCAACAGCAGCAGCAGCAGTAGCAACAATAGCTACAGCAACAGCAGGAGCCAGAGGAGCAGCAGCAGCAGCACAAACACCAACAGCAATAGCAGCAGCAGCTACAGCAGCACCAGCAACAGCAGCAGAAACACCAGCAGCAGCAACAACAGCAGCAGCAATAGCAACAGCAGCAGCAACCGCAGCAGCAAAGCAGCAGCAGCAACACCAGCAGCAACAGCAGCAGCAACACCAGCAGCAACATCAGCAGCCGCATCAACAATAGAAGCGGCAACACCAACAGCAACAGCAACAGCAGCAGCTGCAAAACCAGAAACCATAGCAGCAATACCAGTAGTGGCAGCAACAGCAGCACCAACAACATCAGCAAGAGCAACAGCAGCCGCAGCACTAGCAGCAAGAGCAGCAGCGGCACTAGCAGCAGCATCACCAGCAGCAGTAACAGCACCACTAGCAGCAGCAACAACAACAGCAGCAGCAATAGCAACAACAGCAGCAGCAGCACCAGCAACAGCAGCAACAACAGCCGCTGCAACCACAAAAACAGCAGCACCAGCAGCAGCAAGAACAACAGCAACAGCAGCAACAGCAGCAGCAGCAGCAACACCAGCAGAACCAACAGCAGGAACAGCAGCACCAGCAACAGCAGCAACAACAGCCGCTGCAACCACAAAAACAGCAGCACCAGCAGCAGCAAGAACAACAGCAACAGCAGCAACAGCAGCAGCAGCAGCAACACAAGCAGAACCAACAGCAGGAACAGCAGCAACAGCAGCAGCAGCAACATCAGCAGCAGCAGCAGCAGCAACAATAGCAGCAGCAAGATCAGCAGCAACAGCAGCAACAGGAGCAGCAGCAGCACCTGCAGCAGCAGCAGCACCAGCAACAACAGCAACAGCAACAACAGCAGCAGCAACAACAGCGACAGAAGCAGCAGCAACAGCAACAGCAGCAGCAACATCAACAGCAGCAACAAAAGTAGCACCAACACCAGCAGCAACAGCAAAAGCAGCAGCAACACCATGAGCAGCAGCAACAGCAGCAGCAGCACTAGTAGCAAGAGCAGCAGTAGCACTAGCAGCCGCAACACCAGCAGCAGTAACAGCAACACCAGCAGCAGCAGCAACAGCAGCACCAGCACCAGTAGCAGCAACAGCAATAGTAGCAGAGACAGCAACACAAGCAGCAGCAACCTCAACAGCATCAGCAACAGCAAAAGCAACAGCACCAAGAGCAACAGCAGCAGTAGCAGCAACAGCAGCAGCAACAGCATGAGCAGCAGCATCAATACCAGCAGCAGCAGCACCAGCACCAGCAGCAGCAACAGCAATAGTAGCAGAGACAGCAACACAAGCAGCAGCAACCTCAACAGCATCAGCAACAGCAACAGCAGCAGCACCAGCAGCAACAGCAGCAGCACCAACACCAGCAACAACAGCAGCAGCACCACCACCAGTAGCAGCAAAACAGTACCACCAACACGAGCAACAACAGCAGCAGCACCAGTAGCAGCAACAGCAGCAACAACAGCAGCAACAGCAGCACCAGCAGCAACATCAGCAGCACTAGCACCAGCAAAAGCAGTAGCAACAGCATGAGCAGCAGCATCAATACCAGCAACAGCAGCACCAGCACCAGCAGCAGCAACAGCAATAGTAGCAGAGACAGGAACAAAAGCAGCAGCAACCTCAACAGCATCAGCAACAGCAACAGCAGCAGCACCAGCAGCAATAGCAGCAGTAGCAGCAACAGCAGCAGCACCAACACCAGCAACATAGCAGCAGCACCACCAGCAGCAGCAACAGCAGCAACAACAGCAGCAACAGCAGCACCAGCAGCAACATCAGCAGCACTAGCACCAGCAAAAGCAGCAGCAACAGCATGAGCAACAGCATCAATACCAGTAACAGCAGCAACAACATCAGCAGCAACAGCAGCAACACCAGCAGCAACAGCAACAGCAGCAGCAGCTCTACCACCAGCAGCAGCAACAGCAGCAGTAGCTACAATAGCTACAGCTACAGCAGGAGCCAGAGGAGCAGCAGCAGCAGCACAAACACCAACAGCAATAGCAGCAGCAGCTACAGCAGCACCAGCAACAGCAGCAGCAATACCACCAGCAGCAACAACAGCAGCAGCAATCGCAACAGCAGCAGCAACCCCAGCAGCAAAGCAGCAGCAGCAATACCAGCAGCAGCAGCAGCAGCAGCAGAAACATCAGCAGCCGCAGCAACAATAGTAGCAGCAACACCAACAGCAACAGCAACAGCAGCAGCAGCAACACCAGAAACCATAGCAGCAACACCAGTAGTGGCAGCAACAGCAGCAGCAAAACCATCAGCAGCAGCAACAGCAGCAGCAGCACTAGCAGCAAGAGCAGCAGCGGCACTAGCAGCCCCAACACCAGCAGCAGTAACAGCGACACTAGCAGCAGCAACAACCACAGCAGCAGCAATAGCAACAGCAGCAGCAACCCCAGCAACAAAAGAACAGCAGCACCAGCACCAGCAGCAGCAAAACCAGCAGAACCAACAGCAGGAACAGCAGCAACACCAGCAGCAGCAAGAGCAGCAGCAGCAAGAACAGGAACAACACCAGCACCAGCAACAGCAGCGGCACCAGCAGCAGCAGCAACAGCAGCACCAAAACAGCAGCAACAACAGCCGCAGCAACCACAAAAACAGCAGCTCCAGCAGCAGCAGAAACAATAGCAACAGCAGCAATAGGAGCAGCAGCAGCAACACCACCTGCAGCAGCAACAGCAACTCTAGCAGCAACAGCAACAACAGCAACAACAGCAGTGGCAACAACAGCGACAGAAGCAGCAGGAACAGCAACAGCAGCAGCAGCATCAACAGCAGCAACAAAAGTAGCACCAACACCAGCAGCAGCAGCAAAAGCAGCAGCAGCACCATGAGCAGCAGCAACAGCAGCAACAGCACTAGTAGCAAGAGCAGCAGCGGCACTAGCAGCCACAACACCAGCAGCAGTAACAGCAACACCAGCAGCAGCAGCAACAGCAGCACCAGCACCAGCAGCAGCAACAGCAATAGTAGCAGAGACAGCAACACAAGCAGCAGCAACCTCAACAGCATCAGCAACAGCAAAAGCAGCAGCACCAAGAGCAACAGCAGCAGTAGCAGGAACAGCAGCAGCAACAGCAGCAGCACCAACACCAGCAACAACAGCAGCAGCACCACCACCAGCAGCAGCAAAAGCAGTACCACCAAAACGAGCAACAACACCAGCAGCACCAGTAGCAGCAGCAGCAACAACAGCAGCAACAGCAGCACCAGCAGCAACATCAGCAGCACTAGCACCAGCAAAAGCAGCAGCAACAGCATGAGCAGCAGCATCAATACCAGCAACAGCAGCAACAGCAGAAACCATAGCAGCAACACCAGTAGTGGCAGCAACAGCAGCACCAACATCATCAGCAGCTGCAACAGCAGCAGCAGCACTAGCAGCAAGAGCAGCAGCAGCACTAGCAGCCACAACACCACCAGCAGTAACAGCGACACTAGCAGCAGCAACAACAACAGCAGCAGCAATAGCAACAGCAGCAGCAACCCCAGCAACAAAAGAACAGCAGCACCAGCACCAGCAGCAGCAAAACCAGTAGAACCAACAGCAGGAACAGCAGCAACAGCAGCAGCAGCAAGAGCAGCAGCAACATCAGCAGCAGCAACAGCAGCAGCAGCAAGAAGAGGAACAACACCAGCACCAGCAACAGCAGCGGCACCAGCAGCAGCAGCACCAAAACAGCAGCAACAACAGCCGCAGCAACCACAAAAACAGCAGCTCCAGCAGCAGCAGGAACAACAGCAACAGCAGCAACAGGAGCAGCAGCAGCAACACCACCTGCAGCAGGAACAGCAACGCTAGCAGCAACAGCAACAACAGCAGCAGCAACAATAGTGCTAGAAGCAGCAGCAACATCAACAGCGGCAACAAAAGTAGCACCAACACCAGCAGCAACAGCAAAAGCAGCAGAACACCATCAGCAGCAGCAATAAAAGTAGCAGCAGCAACATCAACGACAGCATCAGCTGCACCACCAGCAGCAGCAACAGCAGCAGTAGCATCAATAGCTACAGCAACAGCAGGAGCAAGAGGCATAACAGCAACAGCACCAACACTAACAGCAATAGCAGCATCAGCAGCAACAGCAACTGCAACAGTAGCAACAGCAACAGCAATAGCAACACCAGCAGCAGCAACAACAGCAGCAGCACCAGCACCAGCAGCACCAAATCAAACAACAACCGTGGCAGCAGCACCAGCAGCAGCAGCAAGAGCAGTAGCACCAGCACAAGCAACAAAAGCAGCAGGAACATCAGCAGCACCAACAGCAGCAACAGGACCAGCAGCAACAACAGCAGCAGCAATAGCAACAGCAGCAGCAGCAGCACCAGCAACAGCAGCAACAACAGCCGCAGCAACCACAAAAACAGCAGCTCCAGCAGCAGCAGGAACAACAGCAACAGGAGCAACAGGAGCAGCAGCAGCAACACCACCTGCAGCAGGAACAGCAACGATAGCAGCAACAGCAACAACAGCAACAGCAACAACAGCAGCAGCAACAATAGCGCTAGAAGCAGCAGCAACATCAACAGCGGCAACAAAAGTAGCACCAACACCAGCAGCAACAGCAAAAGCAGCAGCAACACCATCAGCAGCAGCAATATAAGTAGCAGCAGCAACATCAACGACAGCATCAGCTGCACCACCAGCAGCAGCAACAGCAGCAGTAGCATCAATAGCTACAGCAACAGCAGGAGCAAGAGGCATAGCAGCAACAGCACCAACACTAACAGCAATAGCAGCATCAGCAGCAACAGCAACTGCAACAGTAGCAACAGCAACAGCAATAGCAACACCAGCAGCAGCAACAACAGCAGCAGCACCAGCACCAGCAGCACCAAATCAAACAACAACCGTGGCAGCAGCACCAGCAGCAGCAGCAAGAGCAGTAGCACCAGCACAAGCAACAAAAGCAGCAGGAACATCAGCAGCACCAACAGCAGCAACAGGACCAGCAGCAACAACAGCAGCAGCAATAGCAACAGCAACAGCAGCAGGAAGTGGAGCAGCAGCAGCAGCACAAACACCAACAGCAATTAAAGCACCAGCAACAGCAGCAGCAGCAACAAAAGTAGCAGCAACACCAGCAGGAACAGCAGCAGCAGCAGTAGCAACAATAGCTACAGCAACAGCAGGAGCAAGTGGAGCAGCAGCAGCAGCACAAACACCAACAGCAATAACAGCACCAGCAACAGCAGCAACAGCAACAAAAGTAGCAGCAACACCAGGAGCAACAGCAGCAGCAGCAGTAGCAACAATAGCTACAGCAACAGCAGGAGCCAGAGGAGCAGCAGCAGCAGCACAAACACCAACAGCAATAACAGCACCAGCAACAGCAGCAACAGCAACAAAAGTAGCAGCAACACCAGGAGCAACAGCAGCAGCAGCAGTAGCAACAATAGCTACAGCAACAGCAGGAGCCAGAGGAGCAGCAGCAGCAGCACAAACACCAACAGCAATAGCAGCAGCAGCTACAGCAGCACCAGCAACAGCAGCAGTAACACCAGCAGCAGCAACAACAGCAGCAGCAATAGCAACAGCAGCAGCAACCGCAGCAGCAAAGCAGCAGCAGCAACACCAGCAGCAACAGCAGCAGCAGCAGCAACATCAGCAGCCGCAGCAACAATAGTAGTGGCAACACCAACAGCAACAGCAACAGCAGCAGCTGCAAAACCAGAAACCATAGCAGCAATACCAGTAGTGGCAGCAAGAGCAGCACCAACAACATCAGCAAGAGCAACAGCAGCAGCAGCACTAGCGGCAAGAGCAGCAGCGGCACTAGCAGCAGCATCACCAGCAGCAGTAACAGCAACACTAGCAGCAGCAACAACAACAGCAGCAGCAATAGCCGCTGCAACCACAAAAACAGCAGCACCGGCAGCAGCAAGAACAACAGCAACAGCAGCAACAGCAGCAGCAGCAGCAACACCAGCAGAACCAACAGCAGGAACAGCAGCAACAGCAGCAGCAGCAACATCAGCAGCAGCAGCAGCAACAACAACAGCAGCAGCAGATCAGCAGCAACAGCAGCAACAGGAGCAGCAGCAGCACCAGCAGCAGCAACAGCAGCAGCAGCACCAGCAACAACAGCAACAGCAACAACAGCAGCAGCAACAACAGCGACAGAAGCAGCAGCAACAGCAACAGCAGCAGCAACATCAACAGCAGCAACAAAAGTAGCACCAACACCAGCAGCAACAGCAAAAGCAGCAGCAACACCATGAGCAGCAGCAACAGCAGCAGCAGCACTACTAGCAAGAGCAGCAGTAGCACTAGCAGCCGCAACACCAGCAGCAGTAACAGCAACACCAGCAGCAGCAGCAACAGCAGCACCAGCACCAGCAGCAGCAACAGCAATAGTAGCAGAGACAGCAACACAAGCAGCAGCAACCTCAACAGCATCAGCAACAGCAAAAGCAGCAGCACCAAGAGCAACAGCAGCAGTAGCAGCAACAGCAGCAACAACAGCAATAGCAGCATCATCAATACCAGCAACAGCAGCACCAGCACCAGCAGCAGCAACAGCAATAGTAGCAGAGACAGCAACACAAGCAGCAGCAACCTCAACAGCATCAGCAACATCAACAGCAGCAGCACCAGCAGCAACAGCAGCAGTAGCAGCAACAGCATCAGCAACAGCAGCAGCACCAACACCAGCAACAACAGCAGCAGCACCACCACCAGCAGCAGCAAAAGCAGTACCACCAACACGAGCAACAACAGCAGCAGCACCAGTAGCAGCAACAGCAGCAACAACAGCAGCAACAGCAGCACCAGCAGCAACATCAGCAGCACTAGCACCAGCAAAAGCAGCAGCAGCAGCAACAGCAGCGGCATCAATACCAGCAACAGCAGCAGCAGCACCAGCAGCAGCAACAGCAATAGTAGCAGAGACAGCAACACAAGCATCAATACGAGCAACAGTAGCAACAACATCAGCAGCAGCAGCAGCAACATCAGCAGCAACAGCAAGAGCAGCACCAGCAGCACCACCACCACCAGTAGCAGCAACAGGATCAGTAGCAACAATAGCTGCAGCAGCAGCAGCAGCCCCAGCAACAGCAACTAAACGAGCAACAGTAGCCGCACCAACACCAGAAACAACAGCAGCAACAGCACCAGCAGCAGCAGCAACAGCAGCAACAACAGCCGCTGCAACCACAAAAACAGCAGCACCGGCAGAAGCAAGAACAACAGCAACAGCAGCAACAGCAGCAGCAGCAGCAACACCAGCAGAACCAACAGCAGGAACAGCAGCAGCAGCAGCAGCAGCAACATCAGCAGCAGCAGCAGCAGCAACAATAGCAGCAGCAAGATCAGCAGCAACAGCAGCAACAGGAGCAGCAGCAGCACCAGCAGCAGCAACAGCAGCAGCAGCACCAGCAACAACAGCAACAGCAACAACAGCAGCAGCAACAACAGCGACAGAAGCAGCAGCAACAGCAACAGCAGCAGCAACATCAACAGCAGCAACAAAAGTAGCACCAACACCAGCAGCAACAGCAAAAGCAGCAGCAACACCATGAGCAGCAGCAACAGCAGCAGCAGCACTAGTAGCAAGAGCAGTAGTAGCACTAGCAGCCACAAAACCAGCAGCAGTAACAGCAACACCAGCAGCAGCAGCACCAGCACCAGCAGCAGCAACAGCAATAGTAGCAGAGACAGCAACACAAGCAGCAGCAACCTCAACAGCATCAGCAACAGCAAAAGCAGCAGCACCAAGAGCAACAGCAGCAGTAGCAGCAACAGCAGCAGCAACAGCAATAGCAGCATCATCAATACCAGCAACAGCAGCACCAGCACCAGCAGCAGCAACAGCAATAGTAGCAGAGACAGCAACACAAGCAGCAGCAACCTCAACAGCATCAGCAACATCAACAGCAGCAGCACCAGCAGCAAGAGCAGCAGTAGCAGCAACAGCATCAGCAACAGCAGCAGCACCAACACCAGCAACAACAGCAGCAGCACCACCACCAGCAGCAGCAAAAGCAGTACAACCAACACGAGCAACAACAGCAGCAGCACCAGTAGCAGCAACAGCAGCAACAACAGCATCAACAGCAGCACCAGCAGCAACATCAGCAGCACTAGCACCAGCAAAAGCAGCAGCAGCAGCATGAGCAGCAGCATCAATACCAGCAACAGCAGCACCAACACCAGCAGCAGCAACAGCAATATAAGCAGAGACAGCAACACAAGCATCAATACGAGCAACAGTAGCAACAACATCAGCAGCAGCAGCAGCAACATCAGCAGCAACAGCAAGAGCAGCACCAGCAGCACCACCACCACCAGTAGCAGCAACAGGATCAGCAGCAACAATAGCTGCAGCAGCAGCAGCAGCCCCAGCAACAGCAACTAAACGAGCAACAGTAGCCGCACCAACACCAGAAACAACAGCAGCAACAGCAGCAGCAACAGCAGCAGCAGCAGCAACAAAAGTAGCAGCAAAACCAGCAGCAACAGTAACAGCAACAGCAGCTCCACCACCAGCAGCAGTAGCAGCAATAGCTACAGCGACAGCAGGAGCAAGAGGATTAGCAGCAGCAGCACAAACACCAACAGCAATAGCAGCAGCAGCAACAGCAACAACAGCAACAAAAGTAGCAGCAACACCAGCAGCAACAGCAACAGCAGCAGCAGCTCCACCACCAGCAGCAGCAAAAGCAGCAGTAGCTACAATAGCTACAGCAACAGCAGGAGCCAGAGGAGCAGCAGCAGCAGCACAAACACCAACAGCAATAGCAGCAGCAGCTGCAGCAGCACCAGCAACAGCAGCAGCAATACAACCAGCAGCAACAACAGCAGCAGCAATAGCAACAGCAGCAGCAACAACAGCAGCAAAGCAGCAGCAGCAATACCAGCAGCAACAGCAGCAGCAGCAACATCAGCAGCCACAGCGACAATAGTAGCAGCAACACCAACAGCAACAGCAACAGCAGCAGCAGCAACACCAGAAACCATAGCAGCAACACCAGTAGTGGCAGCAACAGCAGCAGCAACAACATCAGCAGCAGCAACAGCAGCAGCAGCATTAGCAGCAAGAGCAGCAGCAGCACTAGCAGCCACAACACCAGCAGCAGTAACAGCAACACTAGCAGCAGCAACAACAGCAGCAGCAATAGCAACAGCAGCAGCAACCCCAGCAACAAAACAACAGCAGCACTAGCACCAGCAGCAGCAGCATCAGCAGAACAAACAGCAGGAACAGCAGCAACAGCAGCAGCAGCAAGAACAGCAGCAGCACCAGCACCAGCAACAGCAGCTGCAACAGCAGCAGCAAGAGCACCAGCAACAGCAGAAGCACCAATAGCAGCAACAGCAGCAGCACCAGCAGCAGCTGTACCAGCAGAAACAATAGCAGGAACAGCAGCAACAGCAGCAGATGCAACATCAGCCACATCAGCAACTGCAGCAACAAAGCAGCAGCAATTACAGCAGCAACACCAGCACCAGCAATAACAAAAGCACCAGCTGCAGCAGCAGCGAAAGCAGCAACAGCAGCAACAGCAACTACAGCAGCAACAACAATAGCAACAACAGCTGCAAAACCAGCAGCAGCAACATCAGCAGCATCAGCAAGAAAAGTAGCAGCAACACCAGCAGCAACAGCAACAGCAGCAGCACCAACATCAGCAACCATAGCAGCAAAACCAGCAGCGGCAGCAGCAACAGCAGCAGTAGCAGCAATAGGTACAGCAACAGCAGAAGCAAGAAGAGCAGCAGGAGCACCAACACCAGCAGAAATAGCAGCAACAGCAGCAGCATCACCAGCATCAACAACTGTAGCAGCACCAGCAGCAGCAACAGCAGCAGCACCAACACCAGCAATAGCAACAACAGCAGCCACACCAGCAGCAGGAACAGCAGTAGCAATAGCAGCAGCACCAACACAAGCAGCAGTAGCAACAACGCTACCACGCAGTAGTAGGAAGAGCAGCAACACTAGCCGCAGCAACAGCATCAGCAACAGCAGCACCAACACTAGCAACAGCAGTAACTGAACCAGCAGCAATAGCAGCAGCAACAGCAGCACCAACACTAGCAGCAACAGCAGCAGCCACATCACCAACAGCAACAGCAGCAGAAGCCACAGCAAAAGCAGCAACAGCACAAGCAGCCACAGCACCAGCAACAACAGCAGCAACAACAGCAGCAACATCAGCACCAGCAGCAGCAGCACCAGCACCAGCACCAGCACCAGCAGCAGCAGCAATATCAGCAACAACACAAGCAACAACAGCAGCAGTAGCAGCAACAGCAGCAGCAACAGCAGCAGCACCAACACCAGCAACAAGAGCAAAGCACCACGACCAGCAGCAGCAACAGCAGAACTTCCAACATGAGCAACAACACCAGCAGCAACAGCAGCAACACCAGCACCAGCAGCAGTAGCAGCAGTTGCAGCAGCAGCAGCAACACTAGCAGCAGCAACAACAACAAAAGTAGCAGTAACACCAGCAGCAACAGCAACAGCAGCAGCAGCTTCACCACCAGCAGCAGCAAAAGCAGCAGTAGCAACAATAGCCACAGCAACAGCAGAAGCCAGAGGAACAGCAGCAGCAGCACAAACACCAACAGCAATAGCAGCAGCAGCTACAGCAGCACCGGCAACAGCAGCAGCAATATCACCAGCAGCAACAGCAGCAGCAGCAATAGCAACAGCAGCAGCAACCCCAGCAGCAAAGCAGCAGCAGCATTACCAGCAGCAACAGCAGCAGCAGCAGCAACATCAGCAGTTGCAGCAACAATAGTAGCATCAACACAAACATCAACAGCAACAGCAGCAGCAGCAACACCAGAAATCATAGCAGCAACACCAGTAGTGGCAGCAACAGCAGCAGCAACAACATCAGCAGCAGCAACAGCAGAAGCAGCACTAGCAGCATCAACAACAGCAGCAGCAATAGCAACAGCAGCAGCAACCCCAGAAACAAAACAACAGCAGCATCAGCACCAGCAACACCAGCAGAACCAACAGCAGGAACAGCAGCAACAGCACCCGCAGCAAGAACAGCAGCAACACCAGCACCAGCAACAGCAGCTGCAACAGCAGCAGAAAGAGCACCAGCAACAGCAGAAGCACCAACAGCAGCAACTGCAGCAACAAGCAGCAGCAAGAACAGCAGCAACACCAGCACCAGCAATAGCAACAAAACCAGCAACAGCAGCAGCAAAAGCAGCAACAGCAACTACAGCAGCAACAGTAGCCGCAACAGCAAGAGCAACACCAGCAGCAGCAGCAAGAGCAGCACCAGCACCAGCAGCAGCAACAGCAATAGTAGCAGCAGCAGCAACACAAGCAGCAGCAACCTCAACAGCATCAGCAACAGCAACAGCAGCAGAAACAAAAGTAACAGCAGCAGTAGCAGCAACAGCAGCTGCAACAGCAGCAGCACCAACACCAGCAACAACAGCAGCAGCACCAGCAATAGCAGCAGCAAAAGCAGTACCACCAACACGAGCAACCACACCAGCAGCACCAGCAGCAGCAGCAGCAGTTGTAGCAGCAGCAGCAACACTAGCAGCAGCAACAGCAACAGCAGCAGCAACAGCAAAAGCAGCTGCAACACCAGCAGCATCAAAACAAATAACAACAGCGGCAGCAGCACCAACAGCAGCAACAAGAGCAGTAGCCCCAGCACGAGCAACAAAAGCAGCAGCAACATCAGCAGCACCAACAGCAGCAACAGGACCAGCAGCAACAAAAACAGCAGCAATAGCAACAGCAAAGGCAGCAGTAGCACCAGCATCAGCAACAACAGCAGCAGCAATAGCAACAGCAGCAGGAACAACAGCAGCAAAAGAACAGCAGCAGCAAAAACAGGAACAGGAAGAGCATCGCCAGCAGCAGCGGCAACAGCAGCAGCAGCAACAGCAGCAGCACCAGTAGCAGCAACAGCAGCAACAACAGCAGCAGCAGCAGCACCAACAGCAACAGCAACATCAGCAGCACTAGCACCAGCAACAGCAGCAGCAACAGCATGAGCAGCAGCACCAATACCAGCAACAGCAACAACAACATCAGCAGCAGCAACACCAGCAGCAACAGCAAGAGCAGCACCAGCAGCAGCAACAGGATCAGTAGCAGCAATAGCTGCAGCAACAGCAGCAGCCCCAGCAACAGCAACTACAGCAGCAACAGTAGCCGCACCAACACCAGAAACAACAGCAGCAATAGCACCAGCAGCAGCATCAACAGCAGCAGCAACATCAGCAGAGGCAGCAACAAAAGTAGCAGCAACACCAGCAGCAACAGCAACAGCAGCAGCTCTACCACCAACAGCAGTAGCAGCATTAGCTACAAAAACAGCGGCAGCAATAGCAACAGCAGCAGCAACCCCAGCAACAAAACAACAGCAGCACCAGCACCAGCAGCAGCAAAACCAGCAGAACCAACAGCAGGAACAGCAGCAAAAGCAGCAGCAGCAAGAACAGCAGCAAAACCAGCACCAGCAACAGCAGCTGCAACAGCAGCAGAAAGAGCACCAGCAACAGCAGAAGCACCAACAGCAGCAACAGCAGCAGCACCAGCAGCCGCAAAGGCAGCAATAGAGCAACAGCAACTACAGCAGCAACAGTAGCCACAACAGCAAGAGCAACGCCCACAGCAGCAGCTACAGCAGCACCAGCACCAGCAGCAGCAAAAGCAATAGTAGCAGAGGCAGCAACACAAGCTTCTGCAACATCAACAGCAGCAGCACCAGCAGCACCAGCAGCAGTAGCAGCAACAGCAGCAGCAACAGCAGCAGCACAACACCAACAACAACAGCAGCAGCACGTCCAACAGCAGCAGCAACAGCAGTACCACCAACACGAGCAACAACACCAGCAACAACAGTAGCAGCACGAGCACCAGCAGCAGCAGCAGCAGCAGCAGTTGTAGCAGCAGCAGCAACACTAGCAGCAGCAACAGCAACAGCAGCAGTAACAGCAACAGCAGCTGCAACACCAGCAGCACCAAAACAAACAACAACAGCGGCAGCAGCACCAGCAGCAGCAGCAGCAACAGCAGCTGCAACAGCAGCAGCACCAACACCAGCAACAACAGCAGCAGCACCACCACTAGCAGCAGCAAAAGCAGTACCACCAACACGAGCAACCACACCAGCAGCACCAGCAGCAGCAGCAGCAGTTGTAGCAGCAGCAGCAACACTAGCAGCAGCAACAGCAACAGCAGCAGCAACAGCAAAAGCAGCTGCAACACCAGCAGCATCAAAACAAATAACAACAGCGGCAGCAGCACCAACAGCAGCAACAAGAGCAGTAGCCCCAGCACGAGCAACAAAAGCAGCAGCAACATCAGCAGCACCAACAGCAGCAACAGGACCAGCAGCAACAACAACAGCAGCAATAGCAACAGCAAAGGCAGCAGTAGCACCAGCATCAGCAACAACAGCAGCAGCAATAGCAACAGCAGCAGGAACAACAGCAGCAAAAGAACAGCAGCAGCAAAAACAGGAACAGGAAGAGCATCGCCAGCAGCAGCGGCAACAGCAGCAGCACCAGTAGCAGCAACAGCAGCAACAACAGCAGCAGCAGCAGCACCAACAGCAACATCAGCAGCACTAGCACCAGCAACAGCAGCAGCAACAGCATGAGCAGCAGCACCAATACCAGCAACAGCAACAACAACATCGGCAGCAGCAACACCAGCAGCAACAGCAAGAGCAGCACCAGCAGCAGCAAGAGGATCAGTTGCAGCAATAGCTGCAGCAACAGCAGCAGCCACAGCAACAGCAACTACAGCAGCAACAGTAGCCGCACCAACACCAGAAACAACAGCAGCAACAGCACCAGCAGCAGCAGCAATAGCAGCAGAAACAGCAGCAGCAGCAACAAAAGTAGCAGCAACACCAGCAGCAACAGCAACAGCAGCAGCAGCTCCACCACCAGCAGCAGCAACAGCAGCAGTAGCAACAATAGCTACAGCAACAGCAGGAGCCAGAGGAGCAGCAGCAGCAGCACAAACACCCACAGCAATAGCAGCAGCAGCTACAGCAGCACCAGCAACAGCAGCAGCAACACCAGCAGCAGCAACAACAGCAGCAGCAATAGCAACAGCATCAGCAACACCAGCAGCAACAGAAGCAGCAGCAGCAACTTCAGCAGCTGCAGCAACAATAGTAGCAGCTACACCAACAGCAACAGCAACAGCAGCAGCAGCAAGACCAGAAACCATAGCAGCAACACCAGTAGTGGCAGCAACAGCAGCAGCAACAACATCAGCAGCAGCAACAGCAGCAGCAGCACTAGCAGCAAGAGAAGCAGCGGCACTAGCAGCCGCAACACCAGCAAAAGTAACAGCAAAACTAGCAGCAGCAACAGCAACACTAGCAGCAATAGCAACAGCAGCAGCAACCCCAGCATCAAAACTACAGCAGCAGCAGCACCAGCACCAACAGCAGCAACAGCAATAGTAGCAGAGGCAGCAACACAAGCAGCAGCAACAGCAGCAGTAGCAGCAAAAGCAGCAGCAACTGCAGCAGCACCAACACCAGCAACAACAGCAGCAGCACCACCACCAGCAGCAGCAACAGCATTACCACCAACACGAGCAACAACACCAGCAGCAACAGCGGCAGCACCAGCACCAGCAGCAGCTGCAGTTGTAGCAGCTGCAGCAACACTAGCAGCAGCAACAGCAACAGCAGCAGCAACAGCAAAAGCAGCTGAAACACCAGCAGCACCAAAACAAACAACAACAGCGGCAGCAGCACCAGCAGCAGAAACAGCAGTAGCCCCAGCATGAGCAGCAAAAGCAGCAGCAACATCAGCAGCACAAACAGCAGCAACAGGACCAGCAGCAACATCAGTGGCAGCTACAGCAACAGCAGCAGAAACACCAGCATCAGCAACAACAGCAGCAGCAATAGCAACAGCAGCAGCAACAACAGCAGCAGAAGAACAGGAGTAGCAACACCAGAAACAGTAAGAGCAGCGCCAGCAGCAGCGGCAACAGCAGCAGCACCAGTAGCAGCAACAGCAGCAACAACAGCAGCAACAGCAGCACCAGCAGCAACATCAGCAGCACTAGCACCAGCAAAAGCAGCAGCAACAGCATGAGCAGCAGCACCAATACCAGCAACAGCAGCAACAACATCAGCAGCAGCTGCAGTAACACCAGCAGTAACAACAAGAGCAGCACCAGCAGCAGCACCACCACCAGTAGCAGCAACAGGATTAGTAGCAGCAATAGCTTCAGCAGCAGCAGCAGCCCCAGCAACAGCAACTACAGCAGCAACAGTAGCCGCACCAACACCAGAAACAACAGCAGCAACAGCACCAGCAGCAGCAGCAACAGCAGCAGCAACAGCAGCAGCAGAAGCAACAAAAGTAGCAGCAACACCAGCAGCAACAGCAACAGCAGCTCCACCACCAGCAGCAGTAGCAGCAATAGCTACAGCAACAGCAGGAGCAAGAGGATTAGCAGCAGCAGCACTAATACCAACAGCAATAGCAGCAGCAGCAACAGCAACAAAAGTAGCAGCAACACCAGCAGCAACAGCAACAGCAACAGCAGCTCCACCACCAGCAGCAGCAACAGCAACGGTAGCCACAATAGCCACAGCAACAGCAGGAGCCAGAGGAGCAGCAGGAGCATCACAAACACCAACAGCAATAGCAGCAGCAGCTACAGCAGCACCAGCAACAGCAGCAGCAAAACCAGCAGCAGCAACAACAGCAGCAGCAATGGCAGCAGCACCAGCAACCCAAGCAGTAAAGCAGCAGCATCACCAGCAGCAACAGCAGAGGCAGAAGCAACATCAGCAGCCGCAGCAACAGTAGTAGAAGCAACACCAACAGCAACAGCAACAGCAGCAGCAGCAACACCAGAAACCATAGCAGCAACACCAGTAGTGGCAGCAACAGCAGCAGCAACAACATCAGCAGCAGCAACAGAAACAGCAGCATTAGCAGCAAGAGCAGCAGCAGCACTAGCAGCCGCAACACCAGCAGCAGTAACAGCAACACTAGCAGCAGCAACAACAACAGCAGCAGCAACCCCAGCAACAAAACAACAGCAGCACCAGCACCAGCAGCAGCAGCACCAGCAGAACAAACAGCAGGAACAGCAGCAACAGCAGCAGCAGCAAGAACAGCAGCAACACCGGCACCAGCAACAGCAGCTGCAACAGCAGCAGCAAGAGCACCAGCAACAGCAGAAGCACCAATAGCAGCAACAGCAGCAGAACGAGCACCAGCACTACTAGCAGGAACAATAGCAGGAACAGCAGCAACAGCAGCAGAAGCAACATCAGCAACAGCAGCAACTGCAGCAATAAAGCAGCAGCAAGAACAGCAGCAACACCAGCACCAGCAATAGCAAAAGCACCAGCTGCAGCAGCAGCAAAAGCAGCAACAGCAGCAACAGCAAATACAGCAGCAACAGTAGCCGCAACAGCAAGAGCAACACCAGCAGCAGCAGCAGCAGCACCAGCACCAGCAGCAGCAACAGCAATAGTAGCAGAGCCAGCAACACAAGCAGCAGCAACAGAAACAGCATCAGCAAAAGCAACAGCAGCAGCAACAGCAGCAACAGCAGCAGTAGCAGCAACAGCAGCAGCAACAGCAGCAGCACCAACACCAGCAACAACAGCAGCAGCACCACCACCAGCAGCAGCAACAGCAGTACCACCAACACGAGCAACAGCAGCAGCAGCAACAGCAGCAGCACCAGTAGAAGCAACAGCAGCAACAACAGCAGCAGCAGCAGCACCAGCAGCAACATCAGCAGCTCTAGCACCAGCAACAGCAGCAGCAATAGCATGAGCAGCAGCACCAATACCAGCAACAGCAGCAACAACATCAACAGCAGCAGCAGCAACACCAGCAGCAACAGCAAGAGCAGCACCAGCAGCAGCACCACCACCAGTAGCAGCAAGAGGATCAGTTGCAGCAATAGCTGCAGCAACAGCAGCAGCCCCAGCAACAGCAACTACAGCAGCAACAGTAGCCACACCAACACCAGAAACAACAACAGCAACAGCACCAGCAGCAGCAGCAGCAATAGCAGCAGAAACAGCAGCAGCAGTAGCAACAAAAGTAGCAGCAACACCAGCAGCAACAGCAACAGCAGCAGCAGCTCCACCACCAGCAGCAGCAACAGCAGCAATAGCAACAATAGCTACAGCAACAGCAGGAGCCAGAGGAGCAGCAGCAGCAGCACAAACACCCACAGCAATAGCAGCAGCAGCTACAGCAGCACCAGCAACAGCAGCAGCAATACCACCAGCAACAGCAACAACAGCAGCAGCAATAGCAACAGCAGCAGCAACCCCAGCAGTAAATCAGCAGCAGCAATACCAGCAGCAACAGCAGCAGCAGCCGCAATATCAGCAGCCGCAGCAACAATAGTAGCAGCAACACCGACAGCAAAAGCAACAGCAGCAGCAGCAACACCAGAAACCATAGCAGCAACACCAGTAGTGGCAGCAACAGCAGCAGCAACAACATCAGCAGCAGCAACAGCAGCAGCAGCACTAGCAGCATCAACAACAGCAGCAGCAATAGCAACAGCAGCAGCAATCCCAGCAACAAAGCAACAGCAGCACCAGCAGCAGCAACACCAGCAGAAACAACAGCAGGAACAGCAGCAACAGCAGCAGTAGCAAGAACAGCAGCAACACCAGAGCCAACAACAGCAGCTGCAACAGCAGCAGAAAGAGCACCAGCAACAGCAGAAGCACCAACAGCAGGAACTGCAGCAACAAGCAGCAGCAAGAACAGCAGCAACACCAGCACCAGCAATAGCAACAACACCAGCAACAGCAGCAGCAAAAGCAGCAACAGCAACTACAGCAGCAACAGTAGCCGCAACAGCAAGAGTAACACCAGCAGCAGCAGCAACAGCAGCACCAGTACCAGCATCAGCAACAACAGCAGCAGCAATAGCAACAGCAGCAGGAACAACAGCAGCAAAAGAACAGCAGCAGCAACACCAGCAACAGGAAGAGCAGCGCCAGCAGCAGCGGCAACAGGAGCAGCAGCAACAGCAGCAGCAAAAGTAGAAGCAACAGCAGCAACAACAGCAGCAGCAGCAGCACCAGCAGCAACATCAGCAGAACTAGCACTGGCAACAGCAGCAGCAACAGCATGAGCAGCAGCACCAATACCAACAACAGCAGCAAGAACATCAACAGCAGCAGCAGCAACGCCAGCAGCAACAGCAAGAGCAGCACCAACTGCAGCACCACCACCAGTAGCAGCAAGAGGATCAGTTGCAGCAAAGCTGCAGCAACAGCAGCAGACCCAGCAACAGCAACTACAGCAGCAACAGTAGCCGCACCAACACCAGAAACAACAGCAGCAACAGCAGCAGCAGCAGCAACAAAATCAGCAGCAACACCAGCAGCAACAGCAACAGCAGCAGCAGCTCCACCACCAGCAGCAGCAACAGCAGCAGTAGCAACAATAGCTACAGCAACAGCAGGAGCCAGAGGAGCAGCAGCAGCAGCACAAACACCCACAGCAATAGCAGCAGCAGCTACAGCAGCACCAGCAACAGCAGCAGCAACACCAGCAGCAACAACAACAGCAGCAGCAATAGCAACAGCAGCAGCAACCCCTGCAGCAAAGCAGCAGCAGCAACACCAGCAGCAACAGAAGCAGCAACAGCAACATCAGCAGCCGCAGCAACAATAGTAGCAGCAACACCAACAGCAACAGCAACAGCAGCAGCAGCAACACCAGAAACCATAGCAGCAACACCAGTAGTGGCAGCAACAGCAGCAGCAACAACATCAGCAGCAGCAACAGCAGCAGCAGCACGAGCAACAAGAGCAGCAGCAGCACTAGCAGCCGCAGCACCAGCAGCAGTAACAGCAAAGCTAGCAGCAGCAACAGCAACACTAGCAGCAATAGCAACAGCAGCATCAACCCCAGCATCAAAACAACAGCAGCACTAGCACCAGCAGCAGCAACACCAGCAGAACCAACAGCAAGAACAGCAGCAACAGCAGCAGCAGCAAGAACAGCAGCAACACCAGCACCAGCAACAGCAGCTGCAACAACAGCAGCAAGAGCACCAGCAACAGCAGAAGCACCAACTGCAGCAACAGTAGCAGCACCAGCAGCTGCAATACCAGCAGAACCAATTGCAGGAACAGCAGCAACAGCAGCAGAAGCAACAGCAGCAGGAAAAGCAGTAACACCAGCAGCAGCATCAGCAGCAGCAGCAATAGCAGCAGCAACAACTACAGCAGCACTAGCAGCAAAAACACCAGCAGTAGTAACAACAGCTGCAGCAACACCAGCGGCAACAGCTGGAGCAACACAAGCAGCAGCAGGAACAGCAGCACCAGCACCAGCAGCAGCAGCAGCAATAGTAGCAGACGCAGCAACACAAGCAGCAGCAACAGCAATAGCATCAGCAACAGTAACAGCAGCAGCACCAACAGCAACAGCAGCAGTAGCAGCAACATCAGCAGCACCAACACCAGCAGCAATGCACCAGCACCACCAGCAGCAGCAGCAACAGCAGTACCACCAACACGAGCAACAACACCAGCAGCAACAGCAGAAGCACCAGCACCAGCAGCAGCTTCAGCAGTTGTAGCAGCAGCAACACTAGCAGCAGCAACAGCAACAGCAGCAGCAACAGCAAATCAGCTGCAAAACCAACAGCACCAAAACAAACAACAACAGCGGCAGCAGCACCAGCAGCAGCAGCAACAGCAGTAGCCCCAGCACGAGCAAGAAAAGCAGCCGCAACATCAGCAGAACCAACAGCAGCAACAGGACCAGCATCAGCAACAGCAGCAGCAATAGCAACAGCAGCAGCAACAACAGCAGCAAAAGAACAGCAGCAGCAACACCAGCAACAGGAAAAGCAGCGCCAGCAGCAGTGGCAACAGCAGCAGCAGCAACAGCAGCAGCAGCAACACCAGCAGCAACAGCAGCAGCAGCAACACCAGCAGCAACATCAGCAGCACCAACATGAGCAACAGGACCAGCAGCAAGAACAGCAGCAGCAACAGCAACAGCAACAGCAGCAGCAACACCAGCATCAGCAACAACAGCAGCAGCAATAGCAACAGCAGCAGCAACACCAGCAACAGGAAGAGCAGCGCCAGCAGCAGCGGCAACAGCAGCAGCAGCAACAGCAGCAGCACCAGTAGCAGCAGCAAAAACAGTATGAGCAGCTGCACCAATACCAGCAACAGCAGCAACAACATCATCAGCAGCAGCAGCAACACCAGCAGCAACAGCAAGAGCATCACCAGCAGCAGCACCACCACCAGTAGCAGCAACTGAATCAGTAGCAGCAATAGCTACAGTAACAGCAGCAGCCCCAGCGACAGCAACTACAGCAGCAACAGTAGCCGCACCAACACCAGAAAAAACAGCAGCAATAGCACCAGCAGCAGTAGCAACAGCAGCAGCAACAAAAGTAGCAGCAACACCAGCAGCAACAGCAACAGCAGCAGCAGCTCCACCACGAGCAGCAGTAGTTGCAATACCTACAGCAACAGCAGGAGCAAGAGGAGCAGCAGCAGCACAAACACGAATAGCAATAGCAGCAGAAGCAACAGAAGCAACAGCAACAAAAGTAGCAGCAACAACAGCAGCAGCGGCAGCAGCAACAGCAGCAGTAGCAGCAATAGATTCAGCAACAGCAGGAGCAAGAGGAGCAGCAGCAGCAGCAGCACCAACACCAGCGGAAATAGCAGCAACAACAGCAGCAACACCAGAATCAGCAACTGCAGCAGCACCAACACCAGCAACGGCAGCAGCACTAGCACCAGCAATAGCAACAACAGCAGCCACACCAGCAGCAGCAACAGCAGCAGCAATAGCAGCAGCACCAACACCAGCAGCAGTAGCAACAACACTACCAAGCAGTAGTAGGAGCAGCAGCAACATTAGCCACAGGAACAGCATCAGCAAAAGCAGCACCAACACTAACAACAGCAGCAATAGAACCAGCAGCAATAGCAGCAGCAACAGCAGCACAAACACTAGCAGCAACAGCAGCAACAGCAGCCACGTCACCAACAGCAGCAGCAGCAGAAGCCACAGCAAAAGCAGCAACAGCACCAGCAGCCTCAGCACCAGCAGCAGCAGCAGCAACAGCAACAGCAGCAAAACCAGCAGCAGCATTAGCAGCCTCCAAAGCATCAGCAACAATAGTAGCAGCACCAACCGCAGTATCAACAGTAACAGCATCAGCAACAAAAGGAGCAGCAACAACAGCAGCAGACGCAGCATAGCAGCTACACCAGCAGCACCATAAACAGCAGCAGCAACAACAGCAGCAACACCAGAACCAGCAACAGCAGAAGGAACAGCAACAACAGCAGCAAAACAGAAGAAACAAGAGCAGCATAACCACCACCAGCAGCAGCAGCCGCACCAGCAGCAGCAACACCAGTAGCAACAGCACAGAAAAAGCCGTAACACCAGCAGCAGCATCAGCAGCAGCAGCAATAGCAGCAGCAGCAACACCGGCAGCACTAGCAGCAACAACACCAGCAGTAGTAGGAGCAGCAGCAATACTAGCAGCAGCAAAAGCAAAACCTGCAGCAACACCAGCAGCAACAGCAAGAGCAACACCAGCAGCAGCAGTAACAGCAGCACCTGCACCAACAGCTGCAACAACAATAGTAGCAGAGGCAGCAACACAAGCAGCAGCAACAGCAACAGCATCAGCAACAGCAACAGCAGCAACAGCGGCAGCAACAGCAGCAGTAGAAGCAACAGCAGCGGCAACAGCAGCAGCACCAACACCAGCAGCAACAGCAGAAGCACCTCCACCAGCAGCAGCAACAGCAGTACCACCAACACGAGCAACAACACCAGCAGCAACAGCAGCAGCAACAGCAACAGCAGCAGCAACAGCAAAAGCAGCTGCAACACCAGCAGCACCAAAACAAACAACAACTGCAGCAGCAGCAACAGCAACAGCAGTAGCCCTAGCACGAGCAACAAAAGCAGCAGCAACATCAGCAGCACCAACAGCAGCAACAGGACCAGCAGCAATAACAGCAGCAGCAATAGCAACAGCAACAGCAGCAGCAACACCAGCATCAGCAACAACAGCAGTAGCAATAGCAACAGCAAAGGCAACAACAGCAGCAAAGGAACAGCAACAGCAACTCCAGCAACAGGAAGAGCATCGCCAGCAGCAGCGGCAACAGCAGCAGCAGCAACAGCAGCAGCACCAGTAGCAGCAACAGCAGCACCAACAGCAGCAGCAGCACCTGCAGCAACATCAGCAGCACTAGCACTAGCAACAGCAGCAGCAACAGCATGAGCAGCAGCACCAATACCAGCAACAGCAGCAACAACATCAGCAGCACCAGCAGCAACACCAGCAGCAACAGCAAGAGCAGCACCAGCAGCAGCACCACCACCAGTAGCAGCAACAGGATCAGTAGCAGCAATAGCTACAGCAACAGCAGCAGCCCCAGCAAAAGCAACTACAGCAGCAACAGTAGCCGCACCAACACCAAAAACAACAGCAGCAACAGCACCAGCAGCAGCAGCAAAAGCACCAGCAGCAGCAACAAAAGTAGCAGCAACACGAGCAGCAACAGCAACAGCAGCAGCAGCTCCACCACCAGCAAAAGTAGCAACAATAGCTACAGCAACAGCAGGAGCCAGAGGAGCAGCAGCAGCAGCACAATCACCAACAGCAATAGCAGCAGCAGCAACAGCAACAACAGCAACAAAAGTACCAGCAACACCAGCAGCAGCAACAACAGCAGCAGCAGCAGCAGCTCCACCACCAGCAGCAGCAACAGCAGCAGCAGCAACAAAAGTAGCAGCAACACGAGCAGCAACAGCAACAGCAGCAGCAGCTCCACCAACAGCAACAGTAGCAACAATAGCTACAGCAACAGCAGGAGCCAGAGGAGCAGCAGCAGCAGCACTAACCCCAACAGCAATAGCAGCAGCAGCTACAGCAGCACCAGCAACAGCAGCAGCAACACCACCACCAGTAGCAGCAACTGAATCAGTAGCAGCAATAGCTACAGTAACAGCAGCAGCCCCAACAACAGCAACTACAGCAGCAACAGTAGCCGCACCAACACCAGAAACAACAGCAGCAATAGCACCAGCAGCAGTAGCAACATCAGCAGCAACAGCAGCAGCAGCAGCAACAAAAGTAGCAGCAACACCAGCAGCAACAGCAACAGCAGCAGCAGCTCCACCACCAGCAGCAGTAGTTGCAATACCTACAGCAACAGCAGGAGCAAGAGGAGCAGCAGCAGCAGCACAAACACGAATAGCAATAGCAGCAGAAGCAACAGCAAAAAAAGTAGCTGCAACAGCAGCAGTAGCAGCAATAGATTCAGCAACAGCAGGAGCAAGAGGAGCAGCAGCAGCAGCACCAACACCAGCAGAAATAGCAGCAACAACAGCAGCAACACCAGAATCAGCAACTGCAGCAGCACCAGCAGCAACGGCAGCAGCACTAGCACCAGCAATAGCAACAATAGCAGCCACACCAGCAGCAGCAACAGCAGCAGCAATAGCAGCAGCACCAACACCAGCAGCAGTAGCAACAACACTACCAAGCAGTAGTAGGAGCAGCAGCAGCATTAGCCACAGCAACAGCATCAGCAAAAGCAGCACCAACACTAACAACAGCAGCAAGAGAACCAGCAGCAACAGCAGCACAAACACTAGCAGCAACAGCAGCAACAGCAGCCACGTCACCAACAGCAGCAGCAGCAGAAGCCACAGCAAAAGCAGCAACAGCACCAGCAGCCACAGCACCAGCAGGAGCAGCAGCAACAGCAGCAGCAGCAAAACCAGCAGCAGCATTAGCAGCATCCAAAGCATCAGCAACAATAGTAGCAGCACCAACCGCAGAATCAACAGTAACAGCATCAGCAACAAGAGCAGCAGCAACAACAACAACAGATGCAGCATAGCAGCTACACAAGCAGCACCATAAACAGCAGCAGCAACAACAGCAGCAACACCAGAACCAGCAACAGCAGAAGGAACAGCAACAACAGCAGCAAAACAGAAGAAACAAGAGCAGCATAACCACCAGCAGCAGCAGCCGCCGCACCAGCAGCTGCAACACCAGTAGCAACAGCACAGAAAAAGCAGTAACACCAGCAGCAGCATCAGCAGCAGCAGCAATAGCAGCAGCAGCAACACCGGCAGCACTAGCAGCAACAACACCAGCAGTAGTAGGAGCAGCAGCAATACTAGCAGCAGCAACAGCAACAGCTGCAGCAACACCAGCAGCAACAGCAAGAGCAACACCAGCAGCAGCAGTAACAGCAGCATCTGCACCAACAGCAGCAACAACAATAGTAGCAGAGGCAGCAACACAAGCAGCAGCAACAGCAACAGCATCAGCAACAGCAACAGCGGCAACAGCAGCAGCACCAACACCAGCAACAACAGCAGAAGCACCTCCACCAGCAGCAGCAACAGCAGTACCACCAACACGAGCAACAACACCAGCAGCAACAGCAGCAGCAACAGCAACAGCAGCAGCAACAGCAAAAGCAGCTGCAACACCAGCAGCACCAAAACAAACAACAACTGCAGCAGCAGCAACAGCAACAGCAGTAGCCCTAGCACGAGCAACAAAAGCAGCAGCAACATCAGCAGCACCAACAGCAGCAACAGGACCAGCAGCAATAACAGCAGCAGCAACAGCAACAGCACCAGCAACACCAGCATCAGCAACAACAGCAGCAGCAATAGCAACAGCAGCAACAACAACAGCAGCAAAAGAACAGCAGCAGCAACTCCAGCAACAGGAAGAGCATCGCCAGCAGCAGCGGCAACAGCAGCAGCAGCAACAGCAGCAGCACCAGTAGCAGAAACAGCAGCAACAACAGCAGCAGCAGCACCTGCAGCAACATCAGCAGCACTAGCACTAGCAACAGCAGCAGCAACAGCATGAGCAGCAGCACCAATACCAGCAACAGCAGCAACAACATCAGCAGCAGCAGCAGCAACACAAGCAGCAACAGCAAGAGCAGCACCAGCAGCAGCACCACCACCAGTAGCAGCAACAGGATCAGTAGCAGCAATAGCTACAGCAACAGCAGCAGCCAGAGGGGCAGCAGCAGCAGCACAAACACCAACAGCAATAGCAGCAGCAGCTACAGCAACAACAGCAACAAAAGTAGCAGCAACACCAGCAGCAACAGCAGCAGCAGCAGCTGCTCCACCACCAGCAGCAGCAACAGCAGCAGCAGCAACAAAAGTAGCAGCAACACGAGCAGCAACAGCAACAGCAGCAGCAGCTCCACCACCAGCAACAGTAGCAACAATAGCTACAGCAACAGCAGGAGCCAGAGGAGCAGCTGCAGCAGCACAAACACCAACAGCAATAGCAGCAGCAGCTACAGCAGCACCAGCAACAGCAGCAGCAACACCAGCAGCAATAGCTACAGTAACAGCAGCAGCCCCAACAACAGCAACTACAGCAGCAACAGTAGCCGCACCAACACCAGAAACAACAGCAGCAATAGCACCAGCAGCAGTAGCAACAGCAGCAGCAACAGCAGCAGCAGCTGCAACAAAAGTAGCAGCAACACCAGCTGCAACAGGAACAGCAGCACCAGCTCCACCACCAGCAGCAGTAGTTGCAATACCTACAGCAACAGCAGGAGCAAGAGGAGCAGCAGCAGCAGCACAAACACGAATAGCAATAGCAGCAAAAGCAACAGAAGCAACAGCAACAAAAGTAGCAGCAACAACAGCAGCGGCAGCAGCAACAGCAGCAGGAGCAGCAATAGATTCAGCAACAGCAGGAGAAAGAGGAGCAGCAGCAGCAGCACCAACACCAGCAGAAATTACAGCAACAACAGCAGCAACACCAGAATCAGCAACTGCTGCAGCACCAACACCAGCAACGGCAGCAGCACTAGAACCAGCAATAGCAACAACAGCAGCCACACCAGCAGCAGCAATAGCAGTAGCACCAACACCAGCAGCAGTAGCAACAACACTACCAAGCAGTAGTAGGAGCAGCAGCAACATTAGCCACAGCAACAGCATCAGCAAAAGCAGCACCAACACTAACAACAGCAGCAATAGAGCCAGCAGCAATAGCAGCAGCAACAGCAGCACAAACACTAGCAGCAACAGCAGCAACAGCAGCCACGTCACCAACAGCAGCAGCAGCAGAAGCCACAGCAAAAGCAGCAACAGCACCAGCAGCCACAGCACCAGCAGCAGCAGCAACAGCAACAGCAGCAACACCAGCAGCAGCATTAGCAGCATCCAAAGCATCAGCAACAATAGTAGCAGCACCAACCGCAGAATCAACAGTAACAGCATCAGCAACAAGAGCAGCAGCAACAACAGCAGCAGACGCAGCATAGCAGCTACACCAGCAGCACCATAAACAGCAGCAGCAACAACAGCAGCAACACCAGAAGCAGCAACAGCAGAAGGAACAGCAACAACAGCAGCAAAACAGAAGATACAAGAGCAGCAGCAACCACCAGCAGCAGCAGCAGCCGCACCAGCAGCAGCAACACCAGTAGCAACAGTACAGAAAAAGCAGTAACACCAGCATCAGCAGCAATAGCAGCAGCAGCAACACCGGCAGCACTAGCAGCAACAACACCAGCAGTAGTAGGAGCAGCAGCAATACTAGCAGCAGCAACAGCAATAGCTGCAGTAACACCAGCAGCAACAGCAAGAGCAACACCAGCAGCAGCAGT
>JANJGN010000002.1:121882440-121972440 GCA_026770705.1 Isurus oxyrinchus | reverse complement strand
CAGCAACACCAGCAGAACCAGCAGCAAGAACAGCAGCAACAGCAGCAGCAGCAAGAACAGCAGCAACACCAGCACCAGCAACAGCAGCTGCAACATCATCAGCACTAAAAGCAGTAACAGGACCAGCAGCAACAACAGGAGCAGCAACAGCAACAGAAGCAGCAACACCAGCTGCAGCAACAACAGCAGCAGCAATAGCAACAGCAGCAGCAACAACAGCAGCAAAAGAAAACAGCAGCAACACCAGCAACAGGAAGAGTAGCGCCAGCAGCAATGGCAACAGCAGCAGCAGCCACAGCAGCAGCACCAGTAGCAGCAACAGCAGCAACACCAGCAACAGCAGCACCAGCAGCAGAATCATCAGAAGCTCTAGCAGCAGCAACAGCAGCAGCAACAGCATGAGCAGCAGCACCAATACCAGCAACAGCAGCAACAACATCAGCAGCAGCAGCAGCAGCAGCAGCAACAGCAGCAGTAACAGCAGCAGCAGCAGCAACAAAAGTAGCAGCAACACCAGCAGCAACAGCAACAGCAGCAGCAGCTCTACCAGCAGCAACAGTAGCAGCAATAGCTACAGCAACAGCAGGAGCAAGAGGAGCAGCAGCAGCCGCACAAACACGAACAGCAATAGCTGCAGAAGCAACAGAAGCAACAGCAACAAATGTAGCAGCAACACCAGCAGCAGCAGCAACAGCAACAGCAGCAGAAGCCCCACCGCAAGCAGCAGCAACAGCAGCAGTAGCAACAATAGCTACAGCAACAGCTGGAGCCAGAGTAGCAGCTGCAGCACCAACACTAACAGCAATAGCAGCAGCAGCAGCCACAGCACCAGCAACAGCTCCAACAGCAACAGCAGTAGCGACACCAGCAGCAGAAACAACAGCAGCATCAACAGCAACAGCAGCAGCAACAACAACAGCAACAACAGCAGCAAGAGCAGCAGCAGCAACATCAGCAGCATCAGCAACCAAAGGAGCAGCAACACCAGCAGCAACAGCAACAGCAGCAGCACCAACACCAGCAACCATAGCAGCAACACCAGCAGCAGCAGCAGCAACAGCAGCAGTAGCAGCAATAGCTACAGCAACAGCAGGAGCAAGAGGATCAGCAGCAGCAGCGCCAACACCAGCAGCAGTAGCAACAACACTCCAAGCAGTGGTAGGAGCAGCAGCAACGTTAGCCGCAGCAGCAGCATCAGCAACAGCAGCACCAACACTAGCAACAGCAGCAATAACACTAGCAGCAATAGCAGCAGCAACAGCAGCACAAACACTAGCAGCAACAGCAGCAACAGCAGCCACGTCACCAACAGCAACAGCAGCAGAAGCCACAGCAAAAGCAGCAACAGCACCAGCAGCCACAGCACCAGCAGCAGCAGCAACAGCAACAGCAGCAAGACCAGCCGCAGCATTAGCAGCATACAAAGCATCAGCAACAATAGTAGCAGCACCAACCGCAGAATCAACAGTAATAGCATCAGCAACAAGAGCAGCGGCAACAACAGCAGCAGACGCAGCATAGCAGCTACTCCAGCAATACCACCATCAGCAGCAGCAACAACAGTAGCAACACCAGAAGCAGCAACAGCAGAAGGAACAGCAACAACAGCAGCAAAACAGTAGAAACAAGAGCAGCATCACCAGCAGCAACAGCAGCAGCAGCCGCACCAGCAGCAGCAACACCAGTAGCAACAGCACAGAAAAAGCAGTAACAACAGCATCAGCAGCAGCAGCAATAGCAGCAGCAACACCAGCAGCAACACCAGCAGCAGCAACAACAGCAGCAGCAATAGCAACAGCAGCAGCAACAACAGCAGCAAAAGAAAAGCAGCAGCAACTCCAGCAACAGGAAGAGCATCGCCAGCAGCAGCGGAAAAGCAGCAGCAGCAACAGCAGCAGCACCAGTAGCAGCAACAGCAGCAGCACAAGCAGCAACATCAGCTGCACTAGCACCAGCAACAGCAGCAGCAACAACATCAGCATGAGCAGCAGCACCAACACCAGAAACAACAGCAGCAACAGCACCAGCAGCAGCAGCAACAACAGCAGCAACAGCAGCAGCAGCAGCAACGAAAGTAGCAGCAACACCAGCAACAACAGCAACAGCAGCAGCAGCTCCACCACCAGCAGCAGTAGCAGCAATAGCTACAGCAAAAGCAGGAGCCAGAGGAGCAGCAGCAGCAGCACAAACACCAACAGCAATAGCACCAGCAGCAACAGCAATAACGGCAACAAAAGTAGCAGCGACACCAGCAGCAACAGCAACAGCAGCAGCAGCTCCACTACCAGCAGCAGCAACAGCAGCAGTAGCAACAATAGCTACAGCAACAGCAGGAGCCAGAGGAGCAGCAGCAGCAGCACAAACACCAACAGCAATAGCAGCAGCAGCTACAGCAGCACCAGCAACAGCAGCAGCAACACCAGCAGCAGCAACAACAGCAGCAGCAATAGCAACAGCAGCGGCAACTCCAGCAGCAAAGCAGCAGCAGCAACACCAGCAGCAACAGTAGCAGCAGCAGCAACATCAGCAGCTGCAGCAACAATAGTAACAGCAACACAAACAGCAACAGCAACAGCAGCAGCAGCAACATCAGAAACCATAGCAGCAACACCAGTAGTGCCAGCAACAGCAGCAGCAACAACAGCAGCAGCAGCAACAGCAGCAAGAGCAGCAGCGGCACTAGCAGCCGCAACACCAGCAGCAGTAGCAATAACACTAGCAGCAGCAACAACAACAGCAGCAGCAATAGCAACAGCAGCAGCAACCCCAGCAACAAAACAACAGCAGCAACAGCACCTGCAGCAGCAACACCAGCAGAACCAACAGCAGGAACAGCAGCAACAGCAGCAGCAACAAGAACAGCAGCAACACCAGCTCGCAACAGCAACAGCAGCAGCAACTCCACCACCAGCAGCAGTAGCAGCAATAGTTATAGCAACAGCAGAAGCAAGAGGAGCAGCAGCAGCACAAACACGAACAGCAATAGCAGCAGAAGCAACAGCAGCAAAAGTAGCACCAACACCAGCAGCAGCAGCAACAGCAACAGCAGCAGAAGCACCACCACCAGCAGCAGCAACAGCAGCAGTAGCAACAATATCTAGAGCAACAGCAGGAGCCAGAGGAGCAGCAGCTGCAGCACCATCACTAACAGTAATAGCAGCAGCAGCAGCCACAGCTCCAGCAACAACACCAACAGCAACAGCAGCAGCAACAGCAGCAGCAACAACAACAGCAACAACAACAGCAACAACAGCAGCAACAGCAGCAGCAGCAACATCAGCAGCATAGGCAACAAAAGTAGCAGCAACACCAGCAGCAACAGCAACAGCAGCAGCACCAACACCAGCAACCATAGCAGCAACACCAGCAGCGGCAGCAGCAACAGCAGCAGTAGCAGCAACAGCTACAGCAACAGCAGGAGCAAGAGGAGCAGCAGCAGCAGCATCAGCACCAGCAGAAATAGCATCAACAACAGCAGCAACACCAGGATCAGCAACTGCTGCAGCACCAGCAGCAGCAACGGCAGCAGCACCAGCACCAGCAATAGCAACAACAGCAGCCACACCAGCAGCAGCAACAGCAGCAGCAATAGCAGCAGCACCAACACCAGCGGCAGTAGCAACAACGCTACCAAGCAGTAGTAGGAGCAGCAGCAACATTAGCCACAGCAACAGCATCAGCAGCAGCAGCACCAACACTAACAACAGCAGCAATAGAACCAGCAGCAATAGCAGCAGCAACAGCAGCACAAACACTAGCAGCAACAGCAGCAACAGCAGCCACGTCACCAACAGCAACAGCAGCAGAAGCCACAGCAGCAGCAGCAACAGCACCAGCAGCCACAGCACCAGCAGCAGCAGCAGCAACAGCAACAGCAGCAACACCAGCAGCAGCATTAGCAGCATCCAAAGCATCAGCAACAATAGTAGCAGCACCAACCGCAGAATCAACAGTAACAGCATCAGCAACAAGAGCAGCAGCAACAACAGCAGCAGACGCAGCATAGCAGCTACACCAGCAACACCATACACATCAGCAGCAACAACAGCAGCAACACCAGAACCAGCAACAGCAGAAGGAACAGCAACAACAGCAGCAAAACAGTAGAAACAAGAGCAGCATCACCAGTAGCAACAGCAGCAGCCGCACCAGCAGCAGCAACACCAGTAGCAACAGCACAGAAAAAGCCATAACACCAGCAGCAGCATCAGCAGCATGCAGCAAAAGCAGCAGCAGCAACACCAGCAGCACTAGCAGCAACTATGCCAGCAGTAGTAGGAGCAGCAGCAATATTAGCAGCAGCAACAGCAACAGCTGCAGCAACACCAGTGGCAACAGCAAGATCAACACCAGCAGCAGGTGCAACAGCAGCACCTGCACCAACAGCAGCAACAACAATAGTAGCAGAGGCAGCAACACAAGCAGCAGCAACAGCAACAGCATCAGCAACAGCAACAGCAGCAGCAGCAACAACAGCAGCAGTAGAAGCAACAGCAATGGCAACAGCAGCAGCACCAACACCAGCAACAACAGCAGCAGCACCTGCACCAGCAGCAGCAACAGCAGTACCACCAACACGAGCAACAACATCAGCAGCGACATCAGCCGCAACAGCAGGAACAGCAGCAACAGCAAAAGCAGCTGCAACACCAGCAGCACCAAAACAAACAACAACTGCGGCAGCAGCAACAGCAACAGCAGTAGCCCTAGCACGAGCAACAAAAGCAGCAGCAACATCAGCAGCACCAACAGCGGCAACAGGAACAGCAGCAATAACAGCAGCAGCAATAGCAACAGCAACAGCAGCAGCAACACCAGCATCAGCAACAACAGCAGCAGCAACAGCAGCAGCAGCAGCAACAACAGCAGCAAAAGAAAAGCAGCAGCAACTCCAGCAACAGGAAGAGCATCGCCAGCAGCAGTGGCAACAGCAGCAGCAGCAACAGCAGCAGCACCAGTAGCAGCAACAGCAGCAACAACAGCAGCAGCACTAGCACTAGCAACAGCAGCAGCAACAGCATGAGCAGCAGCACCAATACCAGCAACAGCAGCAACAACATCAGCAGCAGCAGCAGCAACACCAGCAGCAACAGCAAGAGCTGCACCAGCAGCAGCACCACCACCAGTAGCAGCAACAGGATCAGTAGCAGCAATAGCTACAGCAACAGCAGCAGCCCCAGCAACAGCAACTACAGCTGCAACAGTAGCCGCACCAACACCAGAAACAACAGCAGCAACAGCACCAGTAGCAGCAGCAACAGCAGCAGCAACAGCAGCAGCAGCAGCAACAAAAGTAGCAGCAACACCAGCAGCAACAGCAACAGCAGCAGCAGCTCCACCACCAGCAACAGTAGCAGCAATAGCTACAGTAAGAGCACGAGCCAGAGGAGCAGCAACAGAAGCACAAACACCAACAGCAATAGCAGCAGCAGTAACAGCAACAACAGCAACAAAAGTAGCAGCAACACCAGCAGCAACAGCAACAGCAGCAGCAGCTCCACCACCAGCAGCAGCAACAGCAGCAGTAGCAACAATAGATACAGCAACAGCAGGAGCCAGAGGAGCAGCGGCAGCAGCACAAACACCAAAAGCAATAGCAGCAGCAACAGCAACAGCAGCACCAGCAACAGCAGCAGCAACACCAGCAGCAGCAACAACAGCAGCAGCAATAGCAACAGCAGCAGCAACCCCAGCAGCAAAGCAGCAGCAGCAACACCAGCATCAACAGTAGCAGTAGAAGCAACAGCAGCAGCACCAACACCAGCAACAACAGCAGCAGCACCTCCACCAGCAGCAGCAACAGCAGTACCACCAACACGAGCAACAACACCAGCAGCAACAGCAGCAGCAACAGCATGAGCAGCAGCACCAATTCCAGCAACAGCAGCAACAACATCAGCAGCAGCAGCAGCAACAGCAGCAGCAACAGCAGCAGCAGCAACAAAAGTAGCAGCAACAGCAACAGCAGCAGCAGCTCCACCACCAGCAGCAGTAGCAGCAATAGCTACAGCAACAGCAGGAGCAAGAGGAGCAGCAGCAGCAGCACAAACACGAACAGCAATAGCCGCAGAAGCAACAGAAGCAACAGCAACAAAAGTTGCAGCAACACCAGCAGCAGCAGCAACAGCAACAGCAGCAGATTCCCCACCACAAGCAGCAGCAACAGCAGCAGTAGCAACAATAGCTACAGCAACAGCAGGAGCCAGAGGAGCCGCAGCTGCAGCACCAACACTAACAGCAATAGCAGCAGCAGCAGCCACAGCACCAGCAACAGCTCCAACAGCAACAGCAGTAGCGACACCAGCAGCAGAAACAACAGCAGCATCAACAGCTCCAGCAGCAGCAACAACAACAGCAACAACAGCAGCAACAGCAGCAGCAGCAACATCAGCAGCATCAGCAACAAAAGTAGCATCAACACCAGCAGCAACAGCAACTGCAGCAGCACCAACACCAGCAACCATAGCAGCAACACAAGCAGCAGCAGCAGCAACAGCAGCAGTAGCAGCAATAGCTACAGCAACAGCAGGAGCAAGAGGATCAGCAGCAGCAGCACAACACCAGCAGCAGTAGCAACAACACTCCAAGCAGTAGTAGGAGCAGCAGCAACGTTAGCCGCAGCAGCAGCATCAGCAACAGCAGCACCAACACTAGCAACAGCAGCAATAACACTAGCAGCAATAGCAGCAGCAACAGCAGCACAAACACTAGCAGCAACAGCAGCAACAGCAGCCACATCACCAACAGCAGCAGCAGCAGAAGCCACAGCAAAAGCAGCAACAGCACCAGCAGCCACAGCACCAGCAGCAGCAGCAGCAACAGCAACAGCAGCAACACCAGCAGCAGCATTAGCAGCATCCAAAGCATCAGCAACAATAGTAGCAGCACCAACCGCAGAATCAACAGTAACAGCATCAGCAACAAGAGCAGCAGCAACAACAGCAGCAGATGCAGCATAGCAGCTACTCCAGCAATACCACAAACAGCAGCAGCAACAACAGCAGCAACACCAGAAGCAGCAACAGCAGAAGGAACAGCAACAACAGCAGCAAAACAGTAGAAACAAGAGCAGCATCACCAGCAGCAACAGCAGCAGCAGCCACACCAGCAGCAGCAACACCAGTAGCAACAGCACAGAAAAAGCAGTAACAACAGCAGCAGCAGCACCAGCAGCACTAGCAGCAACAACACCAGCAGTAGTAGGAGCAGCAGCAAAACTAGCATCAGCAAAAGCAACAGCTGCATCAACACCAGTGGCAACAGCAATAGCAACACCAGCAACAGCAACAGCAGCACCTGCACCAACAGCAACAACAACAATAGTAGCAGAGGCAGCAACACAAGCAGCAGCAACAGCAACAGCATCAGCAACAGCAACAGCAGCAGCAACAGCAGCAGTAGAAGCAACAGCAGCAGCACCAACACCAGCAACAACAGCAGCAGCACATCCACCAGCAGCAGAACAGCAGTAACACCAACACGAGCAACAACAGCAGCAGCAACAGCAGCAGCACCAGCACGAGCAGCAGCAGCAGCAGTTGCAGCAGCAGCAGCATCACTAGCAGCAGCAACAGCAACAGCAGCAGCAACAGCAAAAGCAGCTGCAACACCAGCACCACCAAAACAAACAACAACAGCGGCAACAGCAACAGCAACAGCAGTAGCCCTAGCACGAGCAACAAAAGCAGCAGCAGCATCAGCAGCACCAACAGCAGCAACAGGACCAGCAGCAATAACAGCAGCAGCAATAGCAACAGCAACAGCAGCAGCAACACCAGCATCAGCAACAGCAGCAGCAGCAACAACAGCAGCATAAGAACAGCAGCAGCAACTCCAGCAACAGGAAGAGAATCGCCAGCAGCAGCGGAAAAGTAGCAGCAGCAACAGCAGCAGCACCAGTAGCAGCAACAGCAGCAACAACAGCAGCAGCAGCAGCACCAGCAGCAACATCAGCAGCACTAGCACCAGCAACAGCAGCAGCATGAACAACATCAGCATGGGCAGCAGCACCAACACCAGAAACAACAGCAGCAACAGCACCAGCAGCAGCAGCAGCAACACGAGCAGCAACAGCAGGAGCCAGAGGAGCAGCACCAGCAGCACAAACACCAACAGCAATAGCAGCAGCAGCTACAGCAGCACCAGCAACAGCAGCAGCAACACCAGCAGCAGCAACAACAGCAGCAGCAATAGCAACAGCAGCAGCGACTCCAGCAGCAAAGCAGCAGCAGCAACACCAGCAGCAACAGTAGCAGCAGCAGCAACATCAGCAGCTGCAGCAACAATAGTAACAGCAACACAAAAAGCAACAGCAACAGCAGCAGAAGCAACACCAGAAACCATAGCAGCAACACCAGTAGTGCCAGCAACAGCAGCAGCAACAACAGCAGCAGCAGCAACAGCAGCAGCAGCACAAGCAGCAAGAGCAGCAACGGCACTAGCAGCCGCAACACCAGCAGCAGTAACAATAACACTAGCAGCAGCAACAACAACAGCAGCAGCAATAGCAACAGCAGCAGCAACCCCAGCAACAAAACAACAGCAGCAACAGCACCAGCTGCAGCAACACCAGCAGAACCAACAGCAGGAACAGCAGCAACAGCAGCAGCAGCAAGAACAGCAGCAACACCAGCACCAGCAACAGCAGCTGCAACATCATCAGCAATTAAAGCAGCAACAGGACCAGCAGCAACAACAGGAGCAGCAACAGCAACAGAAGCAGCAACACCAGCAGCAGCAACAAGAGCAACAGCAGCACCAGCAGCAGAATCATCAGAAGCTCTAGCACCAGCAACACCAGCACCAACAGCAGCAACAACATCAGCAGCAACAGCAGCAGCAGCAACAAAAGTAGCAGCAACACCAGCTCGCAACAGCAACAGCAGCAGCAGCTCCACCACCAGCAGCAGTAGCAGCAATAGCTACAGCAACAGCAGGAGCAAGAGGAAAAGCAGCAGCACAAACACGAACAGCAATAGCAGCAGAAGCAACAGAAGCAACAGCAGCAAAAGTAGCAGCAACACCACCAGCAGCAGCAACAGCAGCAGTAGCAACAATAGCTAGAGCAACAGCAGGAGCCAGAGGAGCAGCAGCTGCAGCACCATCACTAACAGTAATAGCAGCAGCAGCAGCCACAACTCCAGCAACAACACCAACAGCAACAGCAGTAGCGACACCAGCAGCAGCAACAACAGCAACAGCAGCAGCAACAACAATAGCAACAACACAACAACAGCAGCAACAGCAGCAGCAGCAACATCAGCAGCATCAGCAACAAAAGTAGCAGCAACACCAGCAGCAACAGCAACAGCAGCAGCACCAACACCAGCAACCATAGCAGCAACACCAGCAGCGGCAGCAGCAACAGCAGCAGTAGCAGCAATAGCTACAGCAACAGCAGGAGCAAGAGGAGCAGCAGCAGCAGCACCAACACCAGCAGAAATAGCAGCAAAAACAGCAGCAACACCAGCATCAGCAACTGCTGCAGCACCAGCAGCAGCAATGGCAGCAGCACCAGCACCAGCAATAGCAACAACAGCAGCCACACCAGCAGCAGCAACAGCAGCAGCAATAGCAGCAGCACCAACACCAGCAGCAGTAGCAACAACACTACCAAGCAGTAGTAGGAGCAGCAGCAACATTAGCCACAGCAACAGCATCAGCAGCAGCAGCACCAACACTAACAACAGCAGCAATAGAACCAGCAGCAATAGCAGCAGCACAAACACTAGCAGCCACGTCACCAACAGCAACAGCAGCAGAAGCCACAGCAAAAGCAGCAAAGGCACCAGCAGCCACAGCACCAGCAGCAGCAGCAGCAACAGCAACAGCAGCAACACCAACAGCAGCATTAGCAGCATCCAAAGCATCAGCAACAATAGTAGCAGCACCAACCGCAGAATCAACAGTAACAGCATCAGCAACAAGAGCAGCAGCAACAACAGCAGCAGACGCAGCATAGCAGCTACACCAGCAACACCATAAACAGCAGCAGTAGCAACACCAGAACCAGCAACAGCAGAAAGAACAGCAACAACAGCAGCAAAACAGTAGAAACAAGAGCAGCATCACCAGCAGCAACAGCAGCAGCCGCATCAGCAGCAGCAACACCAGTAGCAACAGCACAGAAAAAGCCGTAACACCAGCAGCAGCATCAGCAGCATGCAGCAATAGCAGCAGCAGCAACACCAGCAGCACTAGCAGCAACAATGCCAGCAGTAGTAGGAGCAGCAGCAATACTAGCAGCAGCAACAGCAACAGCTGCAGCAACACCAGTGGCAACAGCAAGAGCAAAACCAGCAGCAGGTGCAACAGCAGCACCTGCAACAACAGCAGCAACAACAATAGTAGCAGAGGCAGCAACACAAGCAGCAGCAACAGCAACAGCATCAGCAACAGCAACAGCAGCAGCACCAACACCAGCAACAACAGCAGCAGCACCTGCACCAGCAGCAGCAACAGCAGTACCACCAACACGAGCAACAACACCAGCAGCAACATCAGCAGCAACAGCAACAGCAGCAGCAGCAGCATAAGCAGCTGCAACACCAGCAGCACCAAAACAAACAACAACTGCGGCAGCAGCAACAGCAACAGCAGTAGCCCTAGCACAAGCAACAAAAGCAGCAGCAACATCAGCAGCACCGACAGCGGCAACAGGAACAGCAGCAATAACAGCAGCAGCAATAGCAACAGCAACAGCAGCAGCAACACCAGCATCAGCAACAACAGCAGCAGCAATAGCAACAGCAGCAGCAACAACAGCAGCAAAAGAAAAGCAGCAGCAACTCCAGCAACAGGAAGAGCATCGCCAGCAGCAGCGGCAACAGCAGGGGCAGCAAAAGCAGCAGCACCAGTAGCAGCAACAGCAGCAACAACAGCAGCAGCAGCAAAACCAGCAGCAACATCAGCAGCACAAGCACCAGCAACAGCAGCAGCAACAGCATGAGCAGCAGCACCAATACCAGCAACAGCAGCAACAACATCAGCATCAGCAGCAGCAACAGCAAGAACAGCACCAGCAGCAGCACCACCACCAGTAGCAGCAACAGGATCAGTCGCAGCAATAGCTACAGCAACAGCAGCAGCCCCAGCAACAGCAACTGCAGCAGCAACAGTAGCCGCACCAACACAAGAAACAACAGCAGCAACAGCACCAGCAGCAGGAGCAACAGCAGCAGCAGCAGCAACAAAAGTAGCAGCAACACCAGCAGCAACAGCAACAACAGCAGCAGCTCCACCACCAGCAACAGTAGCAGCAATAGCTACAGCAACAGCAGGAGCCAGAGGAGCAGCAACAGCAGCACAAACACCAACAGCAATAGCAGCAGCAGTAACAGCAGCAGCAGCAAAATCTGCAGCAACATCAGCAGCACTAGCACCAGCAACAGCAGCAGCAACAACATCAGCATGAGCAGCAGCACCAATACCAGCAACAGCAGCAACAACATCAGCATCAGCAGCAGCAACAGCAAGAACAGCACCAGCAGCAGCACCACCACCAGTAGCAGCAACAGGATCAGTAGCAGCAATAGCTACAGCAACAGCAGCAGCCCCAGCAACAGCAACTACAGCAGCAACAGTAGCCGCACCAACACAAGAAACAACAGCAGCAACAGCACCAGCAGCAGCAGCAACAGCAGCAGCAGCAGCAACAAAAGAAGCAGCAACACCAGCAGCAACAGCAACAGCAACAGCTGCTCCACCACCAGCAGCAGCAACAGCAGCAGGAGCAACAATAGCTACAGCAACAGCAGGAGCCAGAGGAGCAGCAGTAGCAGCACACACACCAAAAGCAATAGCAGCAGCAGCACCAGCAGCACCAGCAACAGCAGCAGCAACACCAGCAGCAGCAACAACAGCAGCAGCAATAGCAACAGCAGCAGCAACCCCAGCAGCAAAGCAGCAGCAGCAGCACCAGCAGCAACAGTATCAGTAGAAGGAACAGCAGCAGCACCAACACCAGCAACAACAGCAGCAGCACCTCCACCAGCAGCAGCAACAGTAGTACCACCAACACCAGCAACAACACCAGCAGCAACAGCAGCAGCACCAGCATGAGCAGCAGCAGCAGCAGTTGTAGCAGCAGCAGCAACAATAGCAGCAGCAACAGCAACAGCAGCAGCAACAGCCAAAGCAGCTGCAACACCAGCAGCACCAAAACAAACAACAACAGCGGCAGCAGCACCAGCAACAGCAGTAGCCTTAGCATGAGCAACAAAAGCAGCAGCAACATCAGCAGCACCGACAGCAGCAACAGGACCAGCAGCAATAACAGCAGCAGCAATAGCAACAGCAACAGCAGCAGCAACACCAGCATCAGCAACAACAGCAGCAGCAAAAGCAACAGCAGCAGCAACAACAGCAGCAAAGGAACAGCAGCAGCAACTCCAGCAACAGGAAGAGCATCGCCAGCAGCAGCGGCAACAGCAGCAGCAGCAACAGCAGCAGCACCAATAGCAGCAGCAACAGCAACAGCAGCAGCAACAGCCAAAGCAGCTGCAACACCAGCAGCACCAAAACAAACAACAACAGCGGCAGCAGCACCAGCAACAGCTGTAGCCTTAGCATGAGCAACAAAAGCAGCAGCAACATCAGCAGCACCGACAGCGGCAACAGGACCAGCAGCAATAACAGCAGCAGCAATAGCAACAGCAACAGCAGCAGCAACACCAGCATCAGCAACAACAGCAGCAGCAATAGCAACAGCAGCAGCAACAACAGCAGCAAAAGAAAAGCAGCAGCAACTCCAGCAACAGGAAGAGCATCGCCAGCAGCAGCGGCAACAGCAGGGGCAGCAAAAGCAGCAGCACCAGTAGCAGCAACAGCAGCAACAACAGCAGCAGCAGCAAAACCAGCAGCAACATCAGCAGCACAAGCACCAGCAACAGCAGCAGCAACAGCATGAGCAGCAGCACCAATACCAGCAACAGCAGCAACAACATCAGCATCAGCAGCAGCAACAGCAAGAACAGCACCAGCAGCAGCACCACCACCAGTAGCAGCAACAGGATCAGTCGCAGCAATAGCTACAGCAACAGCAGCAGCCCCAGCAACAGCAACTGCAGCAGCAACAGTAGCCGCACCAACACAAGAAACAACAGCAGCAACAGCACCAGCAGCAGGAGCAACAGCAGCAGCAGCAGCAACAAAAGTAGCAGCAACACCAGCAGCAACAGCAACAACAGCAGCAGCTCCACCACCAGCAACAGTAGCAGCAATAGCTACAGCAACAGCAGGAGCCAGAGGAGCAGCAACAGCAGCACAAACACCAACAGCAATAGCAGCAGCAGTAACAGCAGCAGCAGCAAAATCTGCAGCAACATCAGCAGCACTAGCACCAGCAACAGCAGCAGCAACAACATCAGCATGAGCAGCAGCACCAATACCAGCAACAGCAGCAACAACATCAGCATCAGCAGCAGCAACAGCAAGAACAGCACCAGCAGCAGCACCACCACCAGTAGCAGCAACAGGATCAGTAGCAGCAATAGCTACAGCAACAGCAGCAGCCCCAGCAACAGCAACTACAGCAGCAACAGTAGCCGCACCAACACAAGAAACAACAGCAGCAACAGCACCAGCAGCAGCAGCAACAGCAGCAGCAGCAGCAACAAAAGAAGCAGCAACACCAGCAGCAACAGCAACAGCAACAGCTGCTCCACCACCAGCAGCAGCAACAGCAGCAGGAGCAACAATAGCTACAGCAACAGCAGGAGCCAGAGGAGCAGCAGTAGCAGCACACACACCAAAAGCAATAGCAGCAGCAGCACCAGCAGCACCAGCAACAGCAGCAGCAACACCAGCAGCAGCAACAACAGCAGCAGCAATAGCAACAGCAGCAGCAACCCCAGCAGCAAAGCAGCAGCAGCAGCACCAGCAGCAACAGTATCAGTAGAAGGAACAGCAGCAGCACCAACACCAGCAACAACAGCAGCAGCACCTCCACCAGCAGCAGCAACAGTAGTACCACCAACACCAGCAACAACACCAGCAGCAACAGCAGCAGCACCAGCATGAGCAGCAGCAGCAGCAGTTGTAGCAGCAGCAGCAACAATAGCAGCAGCAACAGCAACAGCAGCAGCAACAGCCAAAGCAGCTGCAACACCAGCAGCACCAAAACAAACAACAACAGCGGCAGCAGCACCAGCAACAGCAGTAGCCTTAGCATGAGCAACAAAAGCAGCAGCAACATCAGCAGCACCGACAGCAGCAACAGGACCAGCAGCAATAACAGCAGCAGCAATAGCAACAGCAACAGCAGCAGCAACACCAGCATCAGCAACAACAGCAGCAGCAAAAGCAACAGCAGCAGCAACAACAGCAGCAAAGGAACAGCAGCAGCAACTCCAGCAACAGGAAGAGCATCGCCAGCAGCAGCGGCAACAGCAGCAGCAGCAACAGCAGCAGCACCAGTAGCAGCACCAACAGCAACAACAGCAGCAGCAGCAGCACCTACAGCAACATCAGCAGCACTAGCACCAGCAACAGCAGCAGCAACAACATCAGCATGAGCAGCAGCACCAATACCAGCAACAGCAGCAACAACATCAGCATCAGCAGCAGCAACACCAGCAGCAACAGCAAGAGCAGCACCAGCAGCAGCAGCACCACCAGTAGCAGCAACAGGATCAGTAGCAGCAATAGCTACAGCAACAGCTGCAGCCCCAGCAACAGCAACTACAGCAGCAACAGTAGCCGCACCAACACCAGAAACAGCAGCAGCAACAGCACCAGCAGCAGCAGCAACAGCAGCAGCAACATCAGCAGCATCAGCAACAAAAGTAGCAGCAACACCAGGAGCAAGAGCAACAGCAGCAGCACCTACACCAGCAACCATAGCAGCAAAAGCAGCAGCAGCTGCAGCAGCAGCAGCAGTAGCAGCAATAGCTACAGCAACAGCAGGAGCAAGAGGAGCAGCAGCATCAGCACCAACACCAGGAGACATAGCAGCAAAAACAGCAGCAACACCAGCATCAGCAACTGCCGCAGCACCAGCAGCAGCAACGGCAGCAGCACCAGCACCAGCAATAGCCACAACAGCAGCCACACCAGCAGCAGCAACAGCAGCAGCAATAGCAGCAGCACCAACACCAGCAGCAGTAGCAACAACACTACCAAGCAGTAGTAGGAGCAGCAGCAACATTAGCCACAGCAACAGCATCAGCAACAGCAGCACCAACACTAACAACAGCAGCAATAGAACCAGCAGCAATAGCAGCAGCAACAGCAGCACAAACACTAGCAGCAACAGCAGCCACGTCACCAACAGCAACAGCAGCAGAAGCCACAGCAAAAGCAGCAACAGCACCAGGAGCCACAGCATCAGCAGCAGCAGCAGCAACAGCAACAGCAGCAACACCAGCAGCAGCATTAGCAGCATCCAAAGCATCAGCAACAATAGTAGCAGCACCAACCGCAGAATCAACAGTAACAGCATCAGCAACAACAGCAGCAGCAACAACAGCAGCAGACGCAGCATAGCAGCTACACCAGCAACACCATAAACAGCAGCAGCAACAACAGCAGCAACACCAGAACCAGGAACAGCAGAAGGAACAGCAACAACAGCAGCAAAACAGTAGAAACAAGAGCAGCATCACCAGCAGCAACAGCAGCAGCCGCACCAGCAGCAGCAACACCAGTAGCAACAGCACAGAAAAAGCAGTAACACCAGCAGTAGCATCGGCAGCATGTAGCAATAGCAGCAGCAGCAACACCAGCAGCACTAGCAGCAACAATGCCAGCAGTAGTAGGAGCAGCAGCAATACTAGCAGCAGCAACAGCAACAGCTGCAGCAACACCAGCGACAACAGCAAAAGCGACACCAGCAGCAGCAGCAACAGCATCACATGCAACAACAATAGTAGCAGCGGCAGCAACACAAGCAGCAGCAACAGCAGCAGCACCAACACCAGCAACAACAGCAGAAGAACCTCCACCAGCAGCAGCAACAGCAGTACCACCAACACGAGCAACAACACCAGCAGCAACAGCAGCAGCAACAGCAACAGCAGCAGCAACAGCAAAAGCAGCTGCAACACCAGCAGCACCAAAACAAACAACAAGTGTGGCAGCAGCAACAGCAACAGCAGTAGCCCTAGCACAAGCAAAAAAAGCAGCAGCAACATCAGCAGCACCGACAGCAGCAACTGGACCAGCAGCAATAACAGCAGCAGCAATAGCAACAGCAACAGCAGCAGCAACACCAGCATCAGCAACAACAGCAGCAGCAATAGCAACAGTAGCAGCAACAACAGCAGCAAAAGAACAGCAGCAGCAACTCCAGCAACAGGAAGAGCATCGCCAGCAGCAGCAGCAACAGCAGCAGCACCAGTAGCAGCAAAAGCAGCAGCAACAGCAGCAGCAGCAGCACCTGCAGCAACATCAGCAGCACTAGCACCAGCAACAGCAGCAGCCACAGCATGAGCAGCAGCACCAATACCAGCAACAGCAGCAACAACATCAGCATCAGCAGCAGCAACACCAGCAGCAACAGCAAGAGCTGCACCAGCAGCAGCATCAGCACCAGTATCAGCAACAGGATCAGTAGCAGCAATAGCTACAGCAACAGCAGCAGCCCCAGCAACAGTAACTACAGCAGCAACAGTAGCCGCACAGACACCAGTAACAACAGCAGCAACAGCACCAGCTGCAGCAGCAACAGCAGCAGCAACAGCAGCAGCAACAGCAGCAGCAGCAGCAACAAAAGTAGCAGCAACACCAGCAGCAACAGCAACAGCAGCAGCAGCTCCACCACCAGCAACAGTAGCAGCAATAGCTACAGCAGCAGCAGGAGCCAGAGGATCAGCAGCAGCAGCACTAACACCAACAGCAATAGCAGCAGCAGCAACAGTAACAACATCAACAAAAGTAGCAGCAACACCAGCAGCAACAGCAACAGCAGTGTCATCTCCACCACCAGCAACAGTAGCAACAACAGCAGCAGTAGCAACAATAGCCACAGCAACAGCAGGAGCCAGAGGAGCAGCAGCAGCAGCACAAATACCAACGGCAAAAGCAGCAGCAGCTACACCAACACCAGTAACAGCAGCAGCAACACCAGCAGCAGCAACAACGGCAGCAGAAATAGCAACAGCAGCAGCAACCCCAGCAGCAAAGCAGCAGCAGCAACACTAGCAGCAACAGTAGCAGTAGAAGCAATAGCAGCAACACCAACACCAGCAACAACAGCAGCAGCACCTCCACCAGCAGCAGCAACAGCAGTACCACCAACATGAGCAACAACACCAGCAGCAACAGCAGCAGAACCAGCATGAGCAGCAGCAGTTGTAGCAGCAGCAGCAAAAATAGCAGCAGCAACAGCAACACCAGCAGCAACAGCAAAAGCAGCTGCACCACAAGCAGCACCAAAATAAACAACAACAGCGGCAGCAGCACCAGCAACAGCAGTAGCCCTAGCACGAGCGACAAAAGCAGCAGCAACATCAGCAGCACTGACAGCAGCAACAGGACCAGCAGCAATAACAGCAGCAGCAATAGCAACAGCAACAGCAGCAGCAACACCAGCATCAGCAACAACAGCAGCAGCAATAGCAACAGCAGCAGCAACAACAGCAGCAAAGGAACAGCAGCAGCAACTCCAGCAACAGGAAGAGCATCGCCAGCAGCAGCGGAAAAGCAGCAGCAGCAATAGCAGCAGCACCAGTAGCAGCAACAGCAGCATCAACAGCAGCAGCAGCAACACCAACAGCAACATCAGCAGCACTAGCACCAGCAACAGCAGCAGCAACAACATCAGCATGAGCAGCAGCACCAATACCAGCAACAGCAGCAACAGCATCAGCAGCAGCAGCAGCAACACCAGCAGCAACAGCAAGAGCAGCACCAGCAGCAGCACCACCACCAGTAGCAGCAACTGCATCAGTAGCAGCAATAGCTACAGCAATAGCAGCAGCCCCAGCAACAGCAAATACAGCAGCAACAGTAGCCGCACCAACACCAGAAACAACAGCAGCAACAGCACCAGCAGCAGCAGCAACAGCAGCAGCAACAGCAGCAGCAGCAGCAACAAAAGTAGCAGCAACACAAGCAGCAACAGCAACAGCAGCATCAGCTCCACCACTAGCAGCAGTAGCAGCAATAGCTACAGCAACAGCAGGAGCCAGAGGAGCAGCAGCAGCAGCACAAAAACCAACAGCAATAGCAGCAGCAGCAACAGCAACAACAGCAACAAAATTAGCAGCAACACCAGCAGCAACAGCAACAGCAGCAGAAGCTCCACCACCAGCAGCAGCAACAGCAGCAGAAGCAACAATAGCTACAGCAACAGCAGGAGCCAGAGGAGCAGCAGCAGCAGCACAAACACCAAAAGCAATAGCAGCAGCAGCTACAGCAGCACCAGCAACAGCAGCAGCAACACCAGCAGCAGCAACAACAGCAGCAGCAATAGCAACAGCAGCAGGAACCCCAGCAGCAAAGCAGCAGCAGCAACACCAGCCACAGCAACAATAGTAGCAGCAACACAAACAGCAACAGCAACAGCAGCAGCAACACCAGAAACTATAGCAGCAACACCAGTAGTGGCAGCAACAGCAGCAGCAACAACAGCAGCAGCAGCCACAGCAGCAGCAGCACAAACAGCAAGAGCAGCAGCCGCACTAGCAGCCGCAACACCAGCAGCACCAGTAGTGGCAGCAACAGCAACAGCAACACTAGCAGCAGCAACAACAACAGCAGCAGCAATAGCAACAGCAGCAGCAACCACAGCAACAAAACAACAGCAGCAACAGCACCAGCTGCAGCAACACCAGTAGTACCAACAGCAGGAACAGCAGCAACAGCAGCAGCAGAAAGAACAGCAGCAACACCAGCACCAGCAACAGCAGATGCAACATCAGCAGCACCAAGAGCAGCAACAGGAGCAGCAGCAACAACAGGAGCAGCAACAGCAACAGCAACAGAAGCAGCAACACCAGCAGAAGCAACAACAGCAGCAGCAATAGCAACAGCAGCCTTAACCACAGCAGCAAAAGAAATGCAGCAGCAACACCAGCAACAGGAAGAGTAGCGCCAGTAGCAGTGGCAACAGTAGCAGGAGCCACAACAGCAGCACCAGTAGCAGCAACAGCAGCAACAACAGCAGCAGCAATAGCAACAGCAGAAGCAACAACAGCAGCAAAAGAACAGCAGCTGCAAATCCAGCAACAGGAAGAGCATCGCCAGCAAAAGCGGAAAAGCAGCAGCAGCAACAGCAGCACCAGTAGCAGCAACAGCAGCAACAACAGCAGCAGCAGCAACACCAGCAGCAACATCAGCAGCACTAGCACCAGCAACAGCAGCAGCAACAACATCAGCAGCAGCAGCAGCAACACCAGCAGCAACAGCAAGAGCAGCACCAGCAGCAGCACCACCACCAGTAGCGGCAACTGCATCAGTAGCAGCAATAGCTACAGCAACAGCAGCAGCCCCAGCAACAGCAACTACAGCAGCAACAGTAGCCGCACCAACACCAGAAACAACAGCAGCAACAGCACCAGCAGCAGCAGCAACAGCAGCAGCCTCAAAAGTAGCAGCAACACCAGCAGCAACAGCAACAGGAGCAGCAGCTCCACCACCAGTAGCAGCAACTGCATCAGTACCAGCAATAGCTACAGCAACAGCAGCAGCCCCAGCAACAGCAACTACAGCAGCAACAGTAGCCGCACCAACACCAGAAACAACAGCAGCAGCTGCACCGGCAGCAGCAGTAACAGCAGCAGCAACAGCAGCAGCAGCAACAAAAGTAGCAGCAACACCAGCAGCAACAGCAACAGGAGCAGCAGCTCCACCATCAGCAGCAGTAGCAGCAATAGCTAAAGCAACAGCAGGAGCCAGAGGAGCAGCAGCAGCAGCAGAAACACCAACAGCAATAGCAGCAGCAGTAACAGCAACAACAGCAACAAAAGTAGCAGCAACACCAGCAGCAACAGCAACAGCAGCAGCAGCTCCACTACGAGCAGCAGCAACAGCAGCAGTAGCAACAATAGCTACAGCAACAGCAGGAGCCAGAGGAGCAGCAGAAGCAGCACAAACACCAACAGCAATAGCAGCAGCAGCTACAGCAGCACCAGCAACAGCAGCAAAGCAGCAGCAGCAACACCAGCAGCAACAGCAGCAGCAGCAGCAACATCAGCAGCCACAGCAACAAATGGTAGCAGCAACACAAAAAGCAAAAGCAACACCAGCAGCAGCAACACCAGAAACCATAGCAACAACACCAGTAGTGGCAGCAACAGCAGCAGCAACAACATCAGCAGCAGCCACAGCAGCAGCAGCACAAGCAGCAAGAGCAGCAGCGGCACTAGCAGCCGCAACACCAGCAGCAGTAACAGCAACACGAGCAGCAGCAACAACAGCAGCAGCAATAGCAACAGCAGCAGCAACAACAGCAGCAAAGGAACAGCAGCAGCAACTCCAGCAACAGGAAGAGCATCGCCAGCAGCAGCGGAAAAGCAGCAGCAGCAACAGCAGCAGCACCAACAGCAGCAACAGCAGCATCAACAGCAGCAGCAGCAACACCAGCAGCAACATCATCAGCACTAGCACCAGCAACAGCAGCAGCAACAACATCAGCATGAGCAGCAGCACCAATACCAGCAACAGCAGCAACAACATCAGCAGCAGCAGCAGCAACACCAGCAGCAACAGCAAGAGCAGCACCAGCAGCAGCACCACCACCAGTAGCAGCAACTGCATCAGTAGCAGCAATAGCTACAGCAACAGCAGCAGCCCCAGCAACAGCAAATACAGCAGCAACAGTAGCCGCACCAACACCACAAAAAACAGCAGCAACAGCACCAGCAGCAGCAGCAACAGCAGCAGCAACAGCAGCAGCAGCAGCAACAAAAGTAGCAGCAACACAAGCAGCAACAGCAACAGCAGCATCAGCTCCACCACCAGCAGCAGTAGCAGCAATAGCTACAGCAACAGCAGGAGCCAGAGGAGGAGCAGCAGCAGCACAAACACCAACAGCAATAGCAGCAGCAGCAACAGCAACAACAGCAACAAAATTAGCAGCAACACCAGCAGCAACAGCAACAGCAGCAGAAGCTCCACCACCAGCAGCAGCAACAGCAGCAGAAGCAACAATAGCTACAGCAACAGCAGGAGCCAGAGGAGCAGCAGCAGCAGCACAAACACCAAAAGCAATAGCAGCAGCAGCTACAGCAGCACCAGCAACAGCAGCAGCAACACCAGCAGCAGCAACAACAGCAGCAGCAATAGCAACAGCAGCAGGAACCCCAGCAGCAAAGCAGCAGCAGCAACAGCAGCAGCAGCAGCAACACCAGCCACAGCAACAATAGTAGCAGCAACACAAACAGCAACAGCAACAGCAGCAGCAACACCAGAAACTATAGCAGCAACACCAGTAGTGGCAGCAACAGCAGCAGCAACAACAGCAGCAGCAGCCACAGCAGCAGCAGCACAAACAGCAAGAGCAGCAGCCGCTCTAGCAGCCGCAACACCAGCAGCACCAGTAGTGGCAGCAACAGCAACAGCAACACTAGCAGCAGCAACAACAACAGCAGCAGCAATAGCAACAGCAGCAGCAACAACAGCAACAAAACAACAGCAGCAACAGCACCAGCTGCAGCAACACCAGTAGTACCAACAGCAGGAACAGCAGCAACAGCAGCAGCAGAAAGAACAGCAGCAACACCAGCACCAGCAACAGCAGATGCAACATCAGCAGCACCAAGAGCAGCAACAGGAGCAGCAGCAACAACAGGAGCAGCAACAGCAACAGCAACAGAAGCAGCAACACCAGCAGAAGCAACAACAGCAGCAGCAATAGCAACAGCAGCCTTAACCACAGCAGCAAAAGAAATGCAGCAGCAACACCAGCAACAGGAAGAGTAGCGCCAGTAGCAGTGGCAACAGTAGCAGGAGCCACAACAGCAGCACCAGCAGCAGCAACAGCAGCAACAACAGCAGCAGCAATAGCAACAGCAGAAGCAACAACAGCAGCAAAAGAACAGCAGCTGCAAATCCAGCAACAGGAAGAGCATCGCCAGCAAAAGCGGAAAAGCAGCAGCGGCAACAGCAGCACCAGTAGCAGCAACAGCAGCAACAACAGCAGCAGCAGCAACACCAGCAGCAACATCAGCAGCACTAGCACCAGCAACAGCAGCAGCAACAACATCAGCAGCAGCAGCAGCAACACCAGCAGCAACAGCAAGAGCAGCACCAGCAGCAGCACCACCACCAGTAGCAGCAACTGCATCAGTAGCAGCAATAGCTACAGCAACAGCAGCAGCCCCAGCAACAGCAACTACAGCAGCAACAGTAGCCGCACCAACACCAGAAACAACAGCAGCAACAGCACCAGCAGCAGCAGCAACAGCAGCAGCCTCAAAAGTAGCAGCAACACCAGCAGCAACAGCAACAGGAGCAGCAGCTCCACCACCAGTAGCAGCAACTGCATCAGTACCAGCAATAGCTACAGCAACAGCAGCAGCCCCAGCAACAGCAACTACAGCAGCAACAGTAGCCGCACCAACACCAGAAACAACAGCAGCAGCAGCACCAGCAGCAGCAGTAACAGCAGCAGCAACAGCAGCAGCAGCAACAAAAGTAGCAGCAACACCAGCAGCAACAGCAACAGGAGCAGCAGCTCCACCACCAGCAGCAGTAGCAGCAATAGCTACAGCAACAGCAGGAGCCAGAGGAGCAGCAGCAGCAGCAGAAACACCAACAGCAATAGCAGCAGCAGTAACAGCAACAACAGCAACAAAAGTAGCAGCAACACCAGCAGCAACAGCAACAGCAGCAGCAGCTCCACTACGAGCAGCAGCAACAGCAGCAGTAGCAACAATAGCTACAGCAACAGCAGGAGCCAGAGGAGCAGCAGCAGCAGCACAAACACCAACAGCAATAGCAGCAGCAGCTACAGCAGCAACACCAGCAGCAACAGCAGCAGCAGCAGCAGCAACATCAGCAGCCACAGCAACAATGGTAGCAGCAACACAAAAAGCAAAAGCAACACCAGCAGCAGCAACACCAGAAACCATAGCAACAACACCAGTAGTGGCAGCAACAGCAGCAGCAACAACATCGGCAGCAGCCACAGCAGCAGTAGCACAAGCAGCAAGAGCAGCAGCGGCACTAGCAGCCGCAACACCAGCAGCAGCAACAGCAACACTAGCAGCAGCAACAACAGCAGCAGCAATAGCTACAGCAGCAGCAGCAGCAGCACCAGCAGTAGCACCAGCACCAGCAATAGCAACAACAGCAACTACACGAGCAGCAGCAACAGCAGCACCAATAGCAGCAGCACCAACACCAGCAGCAATAGCAGCAACACTACCAGCAGTAGTAGGAGCAGCAGCAACACTAGCTGCAGCAACAGCATCAGAAACAGCAGCACCAACACTAGCAACAGAAGGAACTGAACCAGCAGCAACACCAGCAGCAATAGCAGCACCAATACCAGCAGCAACAGCAGCAGCAGCAGCCACATCACCAACAGCAACAGCAGCAGAAGCCACAGCAACGGCAGCAACACCAGCAGCAGCGTTAGCAGCATCCAAAGCAGCAGCAACAGTAGTAGCAGCACCAACCGCAGAATCAACAGTAACAGCAGCAGCAACAAGACCAGCAGCACCAACAGCAGCAGATGCAGCAAAGCAGCTACACCAGCAACACCATAATCCGCAGCAGCAGCAACAACAGCAGCAACACCAGAACCAGCAACAGCAGAAGAAACAGTAACAACAGCAGCAACAGCAGGAGCTGCACCAGAAGCAGCAACACCAGTAGCAACAGCAGCAGGAACAGCAGTAACACCAAAAGCAGCATCAGCAGCAGCAGCAATATCTGCAGCAGCAACACCAGCAGCACTAGCGGCAACAACATCACCACTAGTAGGAGCAGCAGCAACACTAGCAGCAGCAACAGCAACAGCTGCAGCAACACCAGCGGCAACAGCAAGAGCAACACCAGCAGCAGCACCAGCAGCAAGAGCAGCAGCAGCAACAGCAGCAGCAGCAACAGCAGCACCAGCACCAGCAGCAGCAACAGCAGCAGTAGCAGAGGCAGCAACACAAGCAACAGCAACAGCATCAGTATCAGCAACAACAACAGCAGCTACACCAGCAACACCATAAACCACAGCAGCAACAGCAGCAGCAACAGAACCAGCAACAGCAGAAGAAACAGCAACAACAGCAGCAACGGTAGGAGCTGCACCAACAGCAGCAACACCAGTAGCAACAGCAGCAGGAACAGCATTAACACCAAAAGCAGCATCAGCAGAAGCAGCAATATCAGCAGCAGCAACACCAGCAGCACTAGCAGCAACGACACCAGCAGTAGTAGGAGCAGCAGCAACACTAGCAGCAGCAACAGCTGCAGCAACAGCAGTGGGAACAGCAAGAGCAACACCAGCAGCAGCAGCACCAGCAGCAAGAGCAGCAGCAGCCACAGCAGCACCAGCACCAGCAGCAGCAACAGCAGTAGTAGCAGAGGCAGCAACACAAGCAGCAGCAACAGCATCAGTATCAGCAACAGCAACAGCAGCAGCACCAGCAGCAACAGCAGTGCTACCAACATGAGCAACAACACGAGCAGCAACAGCAGCAGCACCAGTACCAGCAGCAGGAGCAACAGTAGCAGCAACAACAGCAACAGAAGCAGCAACAGCAAAAGCAGCAGCAACACCAGCAGCACCAAAACAAACTAAAAAAACGGCAGCAGAACCAGCAGCAGCAGCAACAGCAGTAGCCCTAGCACGAGCAACAAAAGCAGCAGCAACAACAGCAGCCACAGGAACAGCAGCAGGAACAGCAGCAGCAACAGCAACAGCAGCAGCAACACCAGCAGCAGCAACAACAGCAGCAGCAATCGCAACAGCAGGACCAGCAACAGCAGCAATAGAACAGCAGCAGCAGCTCCAGCATCATGAAGAGCAGCGCCAGCAGCAGCGGCAACAGCAGCAGAAGCAACAGCAGCAGCACCAGGAGCAGCAACAGCAGCAACAACAGCACCAGCAGCAGCACCAGCAGCAACATCAGCAGCGCTAGCATCAGCAACAGCAGCAGCAACAGCATGAGCAGCAGCACCAGTACCAGCAACAGCAGCAACAACATCAGCAGTAGCAGCAGCAGCAACATCAGCAGCAACAGCAAGAGCAGCACCAGCAGCAGCACGACCACCAGTAGCAGCAACAGGATTAGTAGCAGCAATAGCTACAGTAATAGCAGCAGCCACAGCAGCAGCAACCGCAGCAGCAGCAGCACGAACACCAGCAGCAAGAGCAGCAGCAGCAGCCAAAGCACCAACAACAGCAACAGCAGCAGCAGCAGCAGGCGTATCAATTGCAGCAACAGCAGCAGCACCAGGATCAGCAGCACCAGAACCAGCAGCATCACAAGTGGCTGCAACAGCAGCTGCAGCATAAGCAACAGTGGGAACAGCAGCAACAGCAACGACAGCAGCAACAGTAGCCACAGCAACATCACAAACAACAGCAGCAACAGCACCAGCAGCATCAGCAACAGCAGCAGCAACATCAGCAGGAGCAGCAACAACGGTAGCTGTAACACCAGCAGCAACAGCGACGGCAGCAGCAGCTCCACAACCAACAGCAGCAACAGCAGCCGTAGCAGGAATAGAAACAGCAACAGCAGGAGCAAGATGAGGAGCAGCAGCAGCACAAACACCAACAGCAATAGCAGCAACAGCTACAGCAACAGAAGTAGCAGCAAAACCAGCAGCAACAGCAACAGCAGCAGCAGCAACAGCAAAAAAAGTAGCAGCAAAACCAGCAGCAACTGCAACAGCAGCAGTACAAACACCACCAGCAGCGGCAACAGCAGCAGTAGCAGCAATAACTACAGCAACAGCAGGAGCAAGAGGAGCAGAAGCAGCAGCACAAACTCCAACAGCAATAGCCGCAGCAGCAACAGCAGCACCAGCAACAGCAGCAATAGAAACAGCAACAGGAACACCAGCAGCAAGAGCAGCAGCAGCAGCCAAAGCACCAGCAACAGCAACAGCAACAGCAGCAGCAGCAGCAGGCGTATCAATTGCAGCAACAGCAGCAGCAACAGGATCAGCAGCACCAGAACCAGCAGCAACACAAGTGGCTGCAACAGCAGCATCAGCAGAAGCAACAGCGGCAATAGCAGCAAGAGCAACTACAGCAGCAACAGAAGCCACAGCAACATCACAAACAACAGCAGCAACAGCATCAGCAGCAGCAGCAACAGCAGCAGCAAAATCAGCAGGAGCAGCAACAAAGGTAGCAGCAACACCAGCAGCAACAGCAACAGCAGCAGCAGCTCCACAACCAACAGCAGCAACTGCATCAGTAGCAGCAATAGCTACAGCAACAGCAGCAGCCCCAGCAACAGCAAATACAGCAGCAACAGTAGCCGCACCAACACCACAAAAAACAGCAGCAACAGCACCAGCAGCAGCAGCAACAGCAGCAGCAACAGCAGCAGCAGCAGCAACAAAAGTAGCAGCAACACAAGCAGCAACAGCAACAGCAGCATCAGCTCCACCACCAGCAGCAGTAGCAGCAATAGCTACAGCAACAGCAGGAGCCAGAGGAGGAGCAGCAGCAGCACAAACACCAACAGCAATAGCAGCAGCAGCAACAGCAACAACAGCAACAAAATTAGCAGCAACACCAGCAGCAACAGCAACAGCAGCAGAAGCTCCACCACCAGCAGCAGCAACAGCAGCAGAAGCAACAATAGCTACAGCAACAGCAGGAGCCAGAGGAGCAGCAGCAGCAGCACAAACACCAAAAGCAATAGCAGCAGCAGCTACAGCAGCACCAGCAACAGCAGCAGCAACACCAGCAGCAGCAACAACAGCAGCAGCAATAGCAACAGCAGCAGGAACCCCAGCAGCAAAGCAGCAGCAGCAACAGCAGCAGCAGCAGCAACACCAGCCACAGCAACAATAGTAGCAGCAACACAAACAGCAACAGCAACAGCAGCAGCAACACCAGAAACTATAGCAGCAACACCAGTAGTGGCAGCAACAGCAGCAGCAACAACAGCAGCAGCAGCCACAGCAGCAGCAGCACAAACAGCAAGAGCAGCAGCCGCTCTAGCAGCCGCAACACCAGCAGCACCAGTAGTGGCAGCAACAGCAACAGCAACACTAGCAGCAGCAACAACAACAGCAGCAGCAATAGCAACAGCAGCAGCAACAACAGCAACAAAACAACAGCAGCAACAGCACCAGCTGCAGCAACACCAGTAGTACCAACAGCAGGAACAGCAGCAACAGCAGCAGCAGAAAGAACAGCAGCAACACCAGCACCAGCAACAGCAGATGCAACATCAGCAGCACCAAGAGCAGCAACAGGAGCAGCAGCAACAACAGGAGCAGCAACAGCAACAGCAACAGAAGCAGCAACACCAGCAGAAGCAACAACAGCAGCAGCAATAGCAACAGCAGCCTTAACCACAGCAGCAAAAGAAATGCAGCAGCAACACCAGCAACAGGAAGAGTAGCGCCAGTAGCAGTGGCAACAGTAGCAGGAGCCACAACAGCAGCACCAGCAGCAGCAACAGCAGCAACAACAGCAGCAGCAATAGCAACAGCAGAAGCAACAACAGCAGCAAAAGAACAGCAGCTGCAAATCCAGCAACAGGAAGAGCATCGCCAGCAAAAGCGGAAAAGCAGCAGCGGCAACAGCAGCACCAGTAGCAGCAACAGCAGCAACAACAGCAGCAGCAGCAACACCAGCAGCAACATCAGCAGCACTAGCACCAGCAACAGCAGCAGCAACAACATCAGCAGCAGCAGCAGCAACACCAGCAGCAACAGCAAGAGCAGCACCAGCAGCAGCACCACCACCAGTAGCAGCAACTGCATCAGTAGCAGCAATAGCTACAGCAACAGCAGCAGCCCCAGCAACAGCAACTACAGCAGCAACAGTAGCCGCACCAACACCAGAAACAACAGCAGCAGCAGCACCAGCAGCAGCAGTAACAGCAGCAGCAACAGCAGCAGCAGCAACACCAGCAGCAACAGCAACAGGAGCAGCAGCTCCACCACCAGTAGCAGCAACTGCATCAGTACCAGCAATAGCTACAGCAACAGCAGCAGCCCCAGCAACAGCAACTACAGCAGCAACAGTAGCCGCACCAACACCAGAAACAACAGCAGCAGCAGCACCAGCAGCAGCAGTAACAGCAGCAGCAACAGCAGCAGCAGCAACAAAAGTAGCAGCAACACCAGCAGCAACAGCAACAGGAGCAGCAGCTCCACCACCAGCAGCAGTAGCAGCAATAGCTACAGCAACAGCAGGAGCCAGAGGAGCAGCAGCAGCAGCAGAAACACCAACAGCAATAGCAGCAGCAGTAACAGCAACAACAGCAACAAAAGTAGCAGCAACACCAGCAGCAACAGCAACAGCAGCAGCAGCTCCACTACGAGCAGCAGCAACAGCAGCAGTAGCAACAATAGCTACAGCAACAGCAGGAGCCAGAGGAGCAGCAGCAGCAGCACAAACACCAACAGCAATAGCAGCAGCAGCTACAGCAGCAACACCAGCAGCAACAGCAGCAGCAGCAGCAGCAACATCAGCAGCCACAGCAACAATGGTAGCAGCAACACAAAAAGCAAAAGCAACACCAGCAGCAGCAACACCAGAAACCATAGCAACAACACCAGTAGTGGCAGCAACAGCAGCAGCAACAACATCGGCAGCAGCCACAGCAGCAGTAGCACAAGCAGCAAGAGCAGCAGCGGCACTAGCAGCCGCAACACCAGCAGCAGCAACAGCAACACTAGCAGCAGCAACAACAGCAGCAGCAATAGCTACAGCAGCAGCAGCAGCAGCACCAGCAGTAGCACCAGCACCAGCAATAGCAACAACAGCAACTACACGAGCAGCAGCAACAGCAGCACCAATAGCAGCAGCACCAACACCAGCAGCAATAGCAGCAACACTACCAGCAGTAGTAGGAGCAGCAGCAACACTAGCTGCAGCAACAGCATCAGAAACAGCAGCACCAACACTAGCAACAGAAGGAACTGAACCAGCAGCAACACCAGCAGCAATAGCAGCACCAATACCAGCAGCAACAGCAGCAGCAGCAGCCACATCACCAACAGCAACAGCAGCAGAAGCCACAGCAACGGCAGCAACACCAGCAGCAGCGTTAGCAGCATCCAAAGCAGCAGCAACAGTAGTAGCAGCACCAACCGCAGAATCAACAGTAACAGCAGCAGCAACAAGACCAGCAGCACCAACAGCAGCAGATGCAGCAAAGCAGCTACACCAGCAACACCATAATCCGCAGCAGCAGCAACAACAGCAGCAACACCAGAACCAGCAACAGCAGAAGAAACAGTAACAACAGCAGCAACAGCAGGAGCTGCACCAGAAGCAGCAACACCAGTAGCAACAGCAGCAGGAACAGCAGTAACACCAAAAGCAGCATCAGCAGCAGCAGCAATATCTGCAGCAGCAACACCAGCAGCACTAGCGGCAACAACATCACCACTAGTAGGAGCAGCAGCAACACTAGCAGCAGCAACAGCAACAGCTGCAGCAACACCAGCGGCAACAGCAAGAGCAACACCAGCAGCAGCACCAGCAGCAAGAGCAGCAGCAGCAACAGCAGCAGCAGCAACAGCAGCACCAGCACCAGCAGCAGCAACAGCAGCAGTAGCAGAGGCAGCAACACAAGCAACAGCAACAGCATCAGTATCAGCAACAACAACAGCAGCTACACCAGCAACACCATAAACCACAGCAGCAACAGCAGCAGCAACAGAACCAGCAACAGCAGAAGAAACAGCAACAACAGCAGCAACGGTAGGAGCTGCACCAACAGCAGCAACACCAGTAGCAACAGCAGCAGGAACAGCATTAACACCAAAAGCAGCATCAGCAGAAGCAGCAATATCAGCAGCAGCAACACCAGCAGCACTAGCAGCAACGACACCAGCAGTAGTAGGAGCAGCAGCAACACTAGCAGCAGCAACAGCTGCAGCAACAGCAGTGGGAACAGCAAGAGCAACACCAGCAGCAGCAGCACCAGCAGCAAGAGCAGCAGCAGCAACAGCAGCAGCAGCCACAGCAGCACCAGCACCAGCAGCAGCAACAGCAGTAGTAGCAGAGGCAGCAACACAAGCAGCAGCAACAGCATCAGTATCAGCAACAGCAACAGCAGCAGCACCAGCAGCAACAGCAGTGCTACCAACATGAGCAACAACACGAGCAGCAACAGCAGCAGCACCAGTACCAGCAGCAGGAGCAACAGTAGCAGCAACAACAGCAACAGAAGCAGCAACAGCAAAAGCAGCAGCAACACCAGCAGCACCAAAACAAACTAAAAAAACGGCAGCAGAACCAGCAGCAGCAGCAACAGCAGTAGCCCTAGCACGAGCAACAAAAGCAGCAGCAACAACAGCAGCCACAGGAACAGCAGCAGGAACAGCAGCAGCAACAGCAACAGCAGCAGCAACACCAGCAGCAGCAACAACAGCAGCAGCAATCGCAACAGCAGGACCAGCAACAGCAGCAATAGAACAGCAGCAGCAGCTCCAGCATCATGAAGAGCAGCGCCAGCAGCAGCGGCAACAGCAGCAGAAGCAACAGCAGCAGCACCAGGAGCAGCAACAGCAGCAACAACAGCACCAGCAGCAGCACCAGCAGCAACATCAGCAGCGCTAGCATCAGCAACAGCAGCAGCAACAGCATGAGCAGCAGCACCAGTACCAGCAACAGCAGCAACAACATCAGCAGTAGCAGCAGCAGCAACATCAGCAGCAACAGCAAGAGCAGCACCAGCAGCAGCACGACCACCAGTAGCAGCAACAGGATTAGTAGCAGCAATAGCTACAGTAATAGCAGCAGCCACAGCAGCAGCAACCGCAGCAGCAGCAGCACGAACACCAGCAGCAAGAGCAGCAGCAGCAGCCAAAGCACCAACAACAGCAACAGCAGCAGCAGCAGCAGGCGTATCAATTGCAGCAACAGCAGCAGCACCAGGATCAGCAGCACCAGAACCAGCAGCATCACAAGTGGCTGCAACAGCAGCTGCAGCATAAGCAACAGTGGGAACAGCAGCAACAGCAACGACAGCAGCAACAGTAGCCACAGCAACATCACAAACAACAGCAGCAACAGCACCAGCAGCATCAGCAACAGCAGCAGCAACATCAGCAGGAGCAGCAACAACGGTAGCTGTAACACCAGCAGCAACAGCGACGGCAGCAGCAGCTCCACAACCAACAGCAGCAACAGCAGCCGTAGCAGGAATAGAAACAGCAACAGCAGGAGCAAGATGAGGAGCAGCAGCAGCACAAACACCAACAGCAATAGCAGCAACAGCTACAGCAACAGAAGTAGCAGCAAAACCAGCAGCAACAGCAACAGCAGCAGCAGCAACAGCAAAAAAAGTAGCAGCAAAACCAGCAGCAACTGCAACAGCAGCAGTACAAACACCACCAGCAGCGGCAACAGCAGCAGTAGCAGCAATAACTACAGCAACAGCAGGAGCAAGAGGAGCAGAAGCAGCAGCACAAACACCAACAGCAATAGCCGCAGCAGCAACAGCAGCACCAGCAACAGCAGCAATAGAAACAGCAACAGGAACACCAGCAGCAAGAGCAGCAGCAGCAGCCAAAGCACCAGCAACAGCAACAGCAACAGCAGCAGCAGCAGCAGGCGTATCAATTGCAGCAACAGCAGCAGCAACAGGATCAGCAGCACCAGAACCAGCAGCAACACAAGTGGCTGCAACAGCAGCATCAGCAGAAGCAACAGCGGCAATAGCAGCAAGAGCAACTACAGCAGCAACAGAAGCCACAGCAACATCACAAACAACAGCAGCAACAGCATCAGCAGCAGCAGCAACAGCAGCAGCAAAATCAGCAGGAGCAGCAACAAAGGTAGCAGCAACACCAGCAGCAACAGCAACAGCAGCAGCAGCTCCACAACCAACAGCAGCAACAGCAGCAGTAGCAGCAATAGATACAGCAACAGCAGGAGCAAGACGAGGAGCAGCAACAGCACAAACACCAACAGCAATAGCAGCAACAGCTACAGCAACAAAAGTAGCAGCAAAACCAGCAGCAACAACAACAGCAGCAGCAGCAGCAAGAGCAACAAAAGTAGCAGCAAAACCAACAGCAAGAGCAACAGCAGCAGCAGCTCCACCACCAGCAGCAGCAACAGCATCAGTAGCAGCAAAAACTACAGCAACAGCAGGAGCAAGAGGAGCAGAAGCAGCAGCACAAAGGCCAGCAGCAAAAGCAGCAGCAGCAACAGCAGCACCAGGAACAGCAGCAATAGAAAAAGCAACAGGAACACCAGCAGCTGCAGCACCAGTAGCAGAAACAGCAACAGCAGCAGCAACCCGAGCAGCAAAGCAGCAGCAGCAGCAGCAACACCAGCAGCAACAGCAGCAGCAGCATCAACAAAAGTAGCAGCAACACCAGCCGCAACAGCAACAGCAACAGCGGCTCCACCACCAGCAGCAGTAGCACAAACCCGCACCAGTAGCAGCACAAACACCAACAGCAATAGCAGCAGCAACACCAGCAGCAGCAACAACAGCAGCAGCAATAGCAACAGCAGCATCAACCCCACCAGCAAAGCAGAAGCAGCAACACCAGCAGCAGCAGCAACAGCAGCAGCAACAATGGTAGCAGCAACACCAACAGCAACAGCAACAGCAGCAGCAGCAACACCAGAAATCATAGCAGCAACACCAGTAGTGGCAGCAACAGCAGCAGCAACAACATCAGCAGTAACAGCAACACTAGCAGCAGCAACAACAACAGCAGCAGCAGTAGCAACAGCAGCAGCAACCCCAGCAACAAAACAACAGCAGCACTAGCACCAGCAGCAGCAACACCAGCAGCAGTAACAGCAACACTAGCAGCAGCAAGAAGCAACAGCAGCAGCAACAGCAACAGCAGCAGCAACAGCAGCAGCAAAGCAGCAGCAGTAGCAACACGGGAAGCAACAGCAGCACCAGCAGCAACAGAAGAAGCAGCAACACCAGCAGCAACAATAACAGCAGCAGCAGCAGCTCCACCACCAGCAGCAGTAGCAGCAATAGCTACAGCAACAGCAGGAGCAAGATGAGCAGCAGCAGCAGCACAGACGCCAACAGCAATAGCAGCAGCAGCAACAGCAACAAAAGTAGTAGCAAAACCAGCAGCAACAGCAACAGCAGTAGCAGCTCCACCACCAGCAGCAGCAACAGCCGCAGTAGCAACAGTAGCTACAGCAACAGCAGGAGCCAGAGGAGCAGCAGCAGCAGCACAAACACCAACAGCAATAGCAGCAGCAGCTACAGCAGCACCAGCAACAGAAGCAGCAACACCAGCAACAGCAACAACAGCAGCAGCAATAGCAACAGCAGCAGCAATCCCAGCAGCAAAGCAGAAGCAGCAACACCAGCAGCAACAGCAGCAGCAGCAGCAACATCAGCAGCCGCAGCAACAATAGTAGCAGCAACACCAACAGCAACAGCAACAGCAGCAGCGGCAACACCAGAAACCATAGCAGCAACACCAGTAGTGGCAGCAACAGCAGCAGCAACAACAGCAGCAGCAACAGCAACAGCAACACAAGCAGCAAGAGCAGCAGCCGCACTAGCTGCCGAAACACCAGCAGCAGTAACAGCAACACTAGCAGCAGCAGCAAAGCAGCAGCAGTAGCAACACGGCAAGCAACAGCAGCAGCAGCAGCAACAGAAGTAGCAGCAACACCAGCAGCAACAGTAACAGCAGCAGCAGCTCCACCACCAGCAGCAGTAGCAGCAATAGCTACAGCAACAGCAGGAGCAAGAGGAGCAACAGCAGCAGCACAAACGCCAACAGCAATAGCAGCAACAGCAACAGCAGCAACAGCAACAAAAGTAGTAGCAACACCAGCAGCAACAGCAACAGCAGTAGCAGCTCCACCACCAGCAGCAGCAACAGCAGCAGTAGCAACAGTAGCTACAGCAACAGCAGCAGCCAGAGGAGGACCAGCAGCAGCACAAACACCAACAGCAACAGCAGCAGCAGCTACAGCAGCACCAGCAACAGAAGCAGCAACACCAGCAACAGCAACAACAGCAGCAGCAATAGCAACAGCAGCAGCAACCCCAGCAGCAAAGCAGAAGCAACAACACCAGCAGCAAAAGGAGCAGCAGCAGCAACATCAGCAGCCGCAGCAACAATAGTAGCAGCAACACCAACAGCAACAGCAACAGCAGCAGTGGCAACACCAGAAACCGTAGCAGCAACACCAGTAGTGGCAGCAACAGCAGCAGCAACAACAACAGCAGCAGCAACAGCAGCAGCAGCACAAGCAGCAAGAGCAGCAGCTGCACTAGCTGCCGCAACACCAGCAGCAGTAACAGCAACACTAGCAGCAGCAACAACAACAGCAGCAGCAATTGCAACAACAGCAGCAACCCCAGCAACAAAACAACGGCAGCACCAGCACCAGCAGCAGGAACACCAGCGATACCAACATCAGGAACAGCAGCAACAGCAGCAGCAGCAAGAACAGCAGCAACACCATCACCAGCACCAGCAACAGCAGCTGCAACATCAGCAGCAACAAAAGCAGCAACAGGACCAGCAGCAACAACAGGAGCAGGAGCAGCAACTGCAACAGCAACAGAAGCAGCAACACCAGCAGCAGCAACAACAGCAGCAGCAACAACTTCCACAAAAGAGCAGCAGCAGCAACACTAGCAACAGGAAGAATAGCGCCAGCAGCAGTGGCAACAGCAGTGGCCACAGCAACAGCAGCAGCACCAGTAGCAGCAAAAGCAGCAACTGGAGCACCAGCACCAGCAACATCAGAAGCACTAGCACCAGCAACAGCAGCAGCAACAGCATGAGCAGCAGCACCAATACCAGCAAAAGCAGCAACAACATCAGCAGCAGCAGCAGCAGCTGTAACAGCAAGAGCAGCACCAGCAGCTGCACGACCACCAGTAGCAGCAACAGGATCAGTAGCAGCAATAGCTACAGCAACAGCAGCAGCCCCAGCAGCAGCAAAAGCAGCAGCAGCAGCAACAACACCAGCAGCAAGAGCAGGAGCAGCAGCCAGCGCACCAGCAACAGCAACAGCAGCAGCAGCCGTATCACTTGCGGCAATAGCAGCATCAGCAGAAGCAGCAGCACAAGAACCAGAAGTAACACCAGTGGCTGCAACAGCAGCAGCAAAAGCAGCAGCAGCAGCAACAGCAGCAGCAGATTCAACACCACCAGCAACAGCAGCACCAGCAGCAGCAACAGCATGAGCACTAGCACCAGCAACAGCAGCAGCAACAGCAACGGCAGCAGCACTTATACCAGCAAAACCAGCAGCAACACCAGCAGCAACAGCAGCAGCAGATTCAACACCACCTGCAACAGCAACAGCAGCAGCAGCAACACCAGAAACCATAGCAGCAACACCAGTAGTGGCTGCAACAGCAGCAGCAACAAGATCAGCAGCAGCAACAGCAGCAGCAACAGTAGCAGCAGCAGCAACATCAGCAGCCGCAGCAACAATAGTAGCAGCAACACAAACAGCAACAGCAACAGCAGCAGCAGCAACACCAGAAACCATAGCAGCAACACGAGTAGTGGTAGCAACAGCAGCAGAAACAACATCAGCAGCAGCAACAGCAGCAGCAGCACAGGCAGCAAGAGCAGCAGTGGCACTAGCAGCCACAACACCAGCAGCAGAAACAGCAACACTAGAAGCAGCAACAACAACAGCAGCAGCAATAGCAACAGCAGCAGCAACCCGAGCAACAAAACAACAGCAGCACTAGCACCAGCTGCAGCAACACCAGCAGAACTAACAGCAAGAACAGCAGCAATAGCAGCGGCAGCAAGAACAGCAGCAACACCAGCACCAGCAACAGCAGCTGCAACATCAGCAGCTCCAAAAGCAGCAACAGGACCAGCAGCAACAACAGGAGCAGCAACAGCAACAGCAACAGAAGCAGCAACACCAGCAGCAGCAACAACAGCAGCAGCAATAGCAACAGTAGCAGCAACAACAGCAGTAAAAGAACAGCAGCAGCAACACCAGCAACAGGAAGAGTAGCGCCAGCAGCAGTGGCAAACGCAGCAGCAGCCACAGCAGCAGCACCAGTTGCAGCAAAAGCAGTAACAACAGCAACAGCAGCGCCAGCTGCAGCAACATCAGAAGCAGTAGCACCAGCAACAGCAGCAGCAACAGCATGAGAAGCAGCACCAATACCAGCAACAGCAGCAACAACATCAGCAGCAGCAGCAGCAACAGCAAGAGCAGCAACAGCAGCAGCACGACCACCAGTTGCAGCAACAGGATCAGTAGCAGCAATAGCTACAGCAACAGCAGCAGCCCCAAATGCAGCAAAAGCAGCAGCAGCAGCAGCCAAGGCAGCAGCAACAGCAACAGCAGCAGCAGCAGCAGCCGTATCACTTGGAGCAACACCAGCATCACCAGTAGCAGTAGCACCAGTACCAGAAGTAACACCAGTGGCTGCAAAGCAGCAGCAAAAGCAGCAGCAGCAGCAGCACCAACAGCAACAGCAACAGCAGCAGCAGCAACACCAGAAACCATAGCAGCAACAACAGTATTGGCAGCAACAGCAGCAGCAACAGCATCAGCAGCAGCAACAACAGCAGCTGCGCAAGCAGCAAGAGCAGCAGCGGCACTAGCTGCCGCAACACAAGCAGTAGTAACAGCTACACTAGCAGCAGCAACAACAACAGCAGCAGCAATAGCAACAGCAGCAGCAACCCCAGCAACAAAACTACAGCAGCACCAGCACCAGCAGCAGGAACACCAGCAGAACCAACAGCAGGAACAGCAGCAACAGCAAGGACAGCAGCAACACCAGCACCAGGAGCAGCAACAGCAGCTGCAACATCAGCAGCAACAAAAGCAGCAACAGGACCAGCAGCAACAACAGGAGCAGCAACAGCAAAAGCAACAGAAGCTGCAACACCAGGAGCAGCAACAACAGCAGCAGCAATAACAGCAGCAGCAACAACAGTCGCAAAAGTACAGCAGCAGCAACACCAGCAGCAGGAAGAATAGCGCCAGCAGCAGTGGCAACAGCAGCAGAAGCAACAGCAGCAGCACAAGTAGCAGCAACAGCAGCAACAACAGCACCAGCAGCAGCACCAGCAGCAACATCAGCAGCGCTAGCACCAGCAACAGCAGCAGCAACCCCAGCAGCAAAGCAGAAGCAGCAACACCAGCAGCAACAGCAGCAGCAGCAGCAACATCAGCTGCCGCAGCAACAATAGTAGCAGCAACACCAACAGCAACAGCAACAGCAGCAGCAGCAACACCAGAAACCATAGCAGCAACACCAGTAGTGGCAGCAACAGCAGCAGCAACAGGAACAGCAGCAGCAACAGCAGCAGCAGCACAAGCATCAAGAGCAGCTGCCACACTAACTGCCACAACACCAGCAGCAGTAACAGCAACACTAGCAGCAGCAACAACAACAGCAGCAGCAATAGCAACAACAGCAGCAACCCCAGCAACAAAACAACAGCAGCACCAGCACCAGCCGCAGGAACACCAGCGCTACCAACATGAGGAACAGCAGCAACAGCAGCAGCAGCAAGAACAGCAGCAACACCAGCACCAGCACCAGCAACAGCAGCTGCAACATCAGCAGCAACAGGACCAGCAGCAACAACAGGAGCAGGAGCAGCAACTGCAACAGCAACAGAAGCAGCAACACCAGCAGCAGCAACAACAGCAGCAGCAATAGCAACAGCAGCAGCAACAACTTCCACAAAGGAACAGCAGCAGCAACAGCAGCAACAGGAAGAATAGTGCCAGCAGCAGTGGCAACAGCAGTGGCCGCAGCAACAGCAGCAGCACCAGTAGCAGCAAAATCAGCAACTGCAGCACCAGCAGCAGCAACATCAGAAGCACTAGCACCAGCAACAGCAGCAGCAGCAGCATGAGCAGCAGCACCAATACCAGCAAAAGAAGCAACAACATCATCAGCAGCAGCAGCAACAGCAAGAGCAGCACCAGCAGCAGCACGAACATCAGTAGTAGCAACAGGATCAGTAGCAGCAATAGCTACAGCAACAGCAGAAGCCCCAGCAGCAGCAAAAGCAGCAGCAGCAGCAACAACACCAGCAGCAAGAGCAGGAGCAGCAGCCAGCACACCAGCAGCAGCAACAGCAGCAGCAGCTGTATCAGTTGCGGCAATAGCAGCATCACCAGTAGCAGCAGCACAAGAACCAGAAGCAACACCAGTGGCTGCAAAGCAGCAGCAAAAGCAGCAGCAGCAGCAGCACCAACAGCAACAGCAACAGCAGCAGCAGCAACACCAGAAACCATAGCAGCAACAACAGTATTGGCAGCAACAGCAGCAGCAACAGCATCAGCAGCAGCAACAACAGCAGCTGCACAAGCAGCAAGAGCAGCAGCGGCACTAGCTGCCGCAACACAAGCAGTAGTAACAGCTACACTAGCAGCAGCAACAACAACAGCAGCAGCAATAGCAACAGCAGCAGCAACCCCAGCAACAAAACTACAGCAGCACCAGCACCAGCAGCAGGAACACCAGCAGAACCAACAGCAGGAACAGCAGCAACAGCAAGGACAGCAGCAACACCAGCACCAGGAGCAGCAACAGCAGCTGCAACATCAGCAGCAACAAAAGCAGCAACAGGACCAGCAGCAACAACAGGAGCAGCAACAGCAAAAGCAACAGAAGCTGAAACACCAGGAGCAGCAACAACAGCAGCAGCAATAACAACAGCAGCAGCAACAACAGTCGCAAAAGTACAGCAGCAGCAACACCAGCAGCAGGAAGAATAGCGCCAGCAGCAGTGGCAACAGCAGCAGAAGCAACAGCAGCAGCACAAGTAGCAGCAACAGCAGCAACAACAGCACCAGCAGCAGCACCAGCAGCAACATCAGCAGCGCTAGCACCAGCAACAGCAGCAGCAACCCCAGCAGCAAAGCAGAAGCAGCAACACCAGCAGCAACAGCAGCAGCAGCAGCAACATCAGCTGCCGCAGCAACAATAGTAGCAGCAACACCAACAGCAACAGCAACAGCAGCAGCAGCAACACCAGAAACCATAGCAGCAACACCAGTAGTGGCAGCAACAGCAGCAGCAACAGGAACAGCAGCAGCAACAGCAGCAGCAGCACAAGCATCAAGAGCAGCTGCCACACTAACTGCCACAACACCAGCAGCAGTAACAGCAACACTAGCAGCAGCAACAACAACAGCAGCAGCAATAGCAACAACAGCAGCAACCCCAGCAACAAAACAACAGCAGCACCAGCACCAGCCGCAGGAACACCAGCGCTACCAACATGAGGAACAGCAGCAACAGCAGCAGCAGCAAGAACAGCAGCAACACCAGCACCAGCACCAGCAACAGCAGCTGCAACATCAGCAGCAACAGGACCAGCAGCAACAACAGGAGCAGGAGCAGCAACTGCAACAGCAACAGAAGCAGCAACACCAGCAGCAGCAACAACAGCAGCAGCAATAGCAACAGCAGCAGCAACAACTTCCACAAAGGAACAGCAGCAGCAACAGCAGCAACAGGAAGAATAGTGCCAGCAGCAGTGGCAACAGCAGTGGCCGCAGCAACAGCAGCAGCACCAGTAGCAGCAAAATCAGCAACTGCAGCACCAGCAGCAGCAACATCAGAAGCACTAGCACCAGCAACAGCAGCAGCAGCAGCATGAGCAGCAGCACCAATACCAGCAAAAGAAGCAACAACATCATCAGCAGCAGCAGCAACAGCAAGAGCAGCACCAGCAGCAGCACGAACATCAGTAGTAGCAACAGGATCAGTAGCAGCAATAGCTACAGCAACAGCAGAAGCCCCAGCAGCAGCAAAAGCAGCAGCAGCAGCAACAACACCAGCAGCAAGAGCAGGAGCAGCAGCCAGCACACCAGCAGCAGCAACAGCAGCAGCAGCTGTATCAGTTGCGGCAATAGCAGCATCACCAGTAGCAGCAGCACAAGAACCAGAAGCAACACCAGTGGCTGCAACAGCAGCAGCAAAAGCAGCAGCAGCAGCAGCAGCAAGAACAGCAGCAACACCAGCACCAGCAACAGCAGCTGCAACATCATCAGCACTAAAAGCAGCAACAGGACCAGCAGCAACAACAGGAGCAGCAACAGCAACAGAAGCAGCAACACCAGCAGCAGCAATAGCAACAGCAGCAGCAACAACAACAGCAAAAGAAAACAGCAGCAACACCAGCAACAGGAAGAGTAGCGGCAGCAGCAATGGCAACAGCAGCAGCTGCCACAGCAGCAGTACCAGTAGCAGCGACAGCAGCAACAACAGCAACAGCAGCACCAGCAGCAGAATCATCAGAAGCTCCAGCACCAGCAACAGCAGCAGAAACAGCATGAGCAGCAGCAAGATCACCAGCAACAGCAGCAACAACATCAGCAGCAGCAGCAGCAGCAGCAACAGCAGCAACAGCAGCAGCAGCAGCAACAAAAGTAGCAGCAACACCAGCAGCAACAGCAACAGCAGCAGCAGATGCACCACGAGCAGCAGCAACAGCAGCAGTAGCAACAATAGCTACAGCAACAGCAGGAGCCAGAGGAGCAGCAGCAGCTGCACAAACACCAACAGCAATAGCAGCAGCAGCTACAGCAGCACCAGCAACAGCAGCAGCAGCAACGGCAGCAGCAGCAATAGCGACAGCAGCAGCAACCCCAGAAGCAAAGCAGCAGCAGCAACACCAGCAGCAACAGCAGCAGCAGATTCAACACCACCTGCAACAGCAACAGCAGCAGCAGCAACACTAGAAACCATAGCAGCAACACGAGCAGCGGCAGCAACAGCAGCAACAGCAACAAAAGTAGCAGCAACACCAGCAGCAACAGCAACAGCAGCAGAAGCTCCACCACCAGCAGCAGCAACAGCATGAGCAGCAGCACCAATACCAGCAACAGCAGCAACAACATCAGCAGCAGCAGCAGCAGCAGCAGCAAGAGCAGCAGCAAAAGCAGCAGCAGCAACAAAAGTAGCAGCAACACCAGCAGCAACAGCAACAGCAGCAGCAGATGCACCACCAGCAGCAGCAACAGCAGCAGTAGCAACATTAGCTACAGCATCAGCAGGAGCCAGAGGAGCAGCAGCAGCTGCACAAGCACCAACAGCAATAGCAGCAGCAGCTACAGCAGCACCAGCAACAGCAGCAGCAACAGCAGCAGCAGCAACGGCAGCAGCAGCAATAGCGACAGCAGCAGCAACCCCAGAAGCAAAGCAGCAGCAGCAACACCAGCAGCAACAGCAGCAGCAGATTCAACACCACCTGCAACAGCAACAGCAGCAGCAGCAACACCAGAAACCATAGCAGCAACACGAGTAGCTGCAGCAACAGCAGCAACAGCAACAAAAGTAGCAGCAACACCAGCAGCAACAGCAACAGCAGCAGCAGCTCCACAACCAGCAGCAGCAACAGCAGCAGTAGCAACAATAGCTACAGCAACAGCAGGAGCCAGAGGAGCAGCAGCAGCTGCACAAACACCAACAGCAATAGCAGCAGCAGCTACAGCAGCAGCAGCAACAGCAGCAGCAGCAACGGCAGCAGCAGCAATAGCAACAGCTGCAGCAACCCCAGAATCAAAGCAGCAGCAACAACACCAGCAGCAACAGCAGCAGCTGATTCAACACAACCAGCAACAGCAGTACCAGCAGCAGCAACATCAGAAGCACCAGCACCAGCAACAGCAGCAACAACAGCATGAGCAGCAGCACCAATACCAGCAAAAGCAGCAACAACATCAGCAGCAGCAGCAGCAGCAACAGCAAGAACAGCACCAGCAGCAGCACGACCTCCAGTTGCAGCAACAGGATCAGTAGCAGCAATACCTACAGAAACAACGGCAGACCCAGCAGCAGCAAAAGCAGCAGCAGCAGGAACAACACCAACAGCAAGAGCAGGAGCTGCAGCCAGCGCACCACCAGCAGCAGCAACAGCAGCAGTAGCAACAATAGCTACAGCAACAGCAGGAGCCAGAGGAGCAGCAGCAGCTGCACAAACACCAACAGCAATAGCAGCAGCAGCAACGGCAGCAGCAGCACCAGCAACAGCAGCAACAACATCAGCAGCAGCAGCAGCAGCAGCAACAGCAAGAGCAGCAACAGCAGCAGCACGAGCACCAGTTGCAGCAACAGGATCAGTAGCAGCAATAGCTACAGCAACAGCAGCAGCCCCAAATGCAGCAAAAGCAGCAGCAGCAGCAGCCAAAGCAGCAGCAACAGCAACAGCAGCAGCAGCAGCAGCTGTACCACTTGGAGCAACACCAGCATCACCAGTAGCAGCAGCACCAGTAGCAGAAGCAATACCAGTGGCTGCAAAAGCAGCAGCAAAAGCAGCAGCAGCAGCAACACCAACAGCAACAGCAACAGCAACAGCAGCAACACCAGAAACCATAGCAGCAACACCAGTATTGGCAGCAACAGCAGGAGCAACAACACCAGCAGCAGCAACAACAGCAGCAGCGCAAGCAGCAAGAGCAGCAGCGGCACTTGCTGCCGCAACACAAGCAGCAGTAACAGCAACACTAGCAGCAGCAACAACAACAGCACCAGCAATAGCAACAGCATCAGCAACCCCAGCAACAAAACAACAGCAGCACCAGCACCAGCAGCAGGAACACCAGCAGAACCAACAACAGGAACAGCAGCAACAGCAGCAGCAGCAAGGACAGCAGCAACACCAGCACCAGCAGCAGCAACAGCAGCTGCAACATCAGCAGCAACAAAAGCAGCAACAGGACCAGCAGCAACAACAGGAGCAGCAACAGCAAAAGCAACAGAAGTTGCAACACCAGGAGCAGCAACGGCAGCAGCAATAACAACAGCAGCAGCAACAACAGCCGCAAAAGAACAGCAGCAGCAACACCAGCAACAGGAAGAGTAGCGCCAGCAGCAGTGGCAACAGCAGCAGAAGCAACAGCAGCAGCACAAGTAGCAACAACACCAGCAACAACAGCACCAGCAGCAGCACCAGCAGCAACATCAGCAGCACTAGCACCAGCAACAGCAGCAGCAACAGCATGAGCAGCAGCACCAGTACCAGCAACAGCAGCAACAACATCAGCAGCACCAGCAGCAGCACGACCACCAGTAGCAGCAACAGGATTAGTAGCAGCAATAGCTACAGTAATAGCAGCAGCCCCAGCAGCAGCAACTGCAGCAGCAGCAGTGGGAACAGCAGCAACAGCAACGACAGCAGCAACAGTAAACACAGCAACATCACAAACAACAGCAGCAACAGCACCAGCAGCAGCAGCAACAGCAGCAGCAACATCAGCAGGAGCAGCAACAAAGGTAGCAGCAACACCAGCAGCAACAGCAGCAGTAGCAGGAATAGAAAAAGCAGCAGCAGCAAGACGAGGAGCAGCAGCAGCACAAGCACCAACAGCAATAGCAGCAACAGCCACAGCAACAGAAGTAGCAGCAAAACCAGCAGCAACAGCAACAGCAGCAGCAGCAGCAGCAACAGCAACAAAAGTAGCAGCAAAACCAGCAGCAACTGCAACAGCAGCAGTACAAACACCACCAGCAGCAGTAGCAGCAATAACTACAGCAACAGCAGGAGCAAGAGGAGCAGAAGCAGCAGCACAAACACCAACAGCAATAGCAGCAGCAGCAACAGCAGCACCAGCAACAGCAGCAATAGAAACAGCAACAGGAACACCAGCAGCAAGAGCAACAGCAGCAGCCAAAGCACCAGCAACAGCAACAGCAGCAGCAGCAGCAGCAGCAGGCGTATCAATTGCAGCAACAGCAGTAGCACCAGGATCAGCAGCACCAGAACCAGCAGCAACACAAGTGGCTGCAACAGCAGCATCAGCAGAAGCAACAGCGGCAATAGCAGCAAGAGCAACTACAGCAGCAACAGTAGCCACAGCAACATCACAAACAACAGCAGCAACAGCATCAGCAGCAGCAGCAACAGCAGCAGCAACATCAGCAGGAGCAGCAACAAAGGTAGCAGCAACACCAGCAGCAACAGCAACAGCAGCAGCAGCTCCACAACCAACAGCAGCAACAGCAGCAGTAGCAGCAATAGATACAGCAACAGCAGGAGCAACACGAGGAGCAGCAACAGCACAAACACCAACAGCAATACCAGCAACAGCTACAGCAACAAAAGTAGCAGCAAAACCAGCAGCAACAACAACAGCAGCAGCAGCAGCAAGAGCAACAGCAACAGCAGCAGCAGCAACACCAGAAACCAAAGCAGCAACACCAGTAGTGGCTGCAACAGCAGCAGCAACAACATCAGCAGCAGCAACAGCAGCAGAAACAGTAGCAGCAGCAGCAACATCAGCAGCCGCAGCAACAATAGTAGCAGCAACACAAACAGCAACAGCAACAGCAACAGCAGCAACACCAGAAACCATAGCAGCAACACCAGTAGTGGCAGCAACAGCAGCAGCAAGAACATCAGCAGCAGCAACAGCAGCAGCAGCACAGGCATCAAGAGCAGCAGCGGCACTAGCAGCCACAACACCAGCAGCAGAAACAGCAACACTAGAAGCAGCAACAACAACAGCAGCAGCAATAGCAACAACAGCAACAACAACTTCCGCAAAAGAACGGCAGCAGTAACACCAGCAACAGGAAGAATAGCGCCAGCAGCAGTGGCCACAGCAACAGCAGCAGCACCAGTAGCAGCAAAAGCAGCAACAACAGCAACTGCAGCAGCAGCAGCAGCAACATCAGAAGCACTAGCACCAGCAACAGCAGCAGCAACAGCATGGGCAGCAGCACCAACACCAGCAAAAGCAGCAACAACATCAGCAGCAGCAGCAGAAGCAGCAGCAGCAACAAAAGTAGCAGCAACACCAGCCACAACTGCAGCACCAGCACCAGCAGCAGCAACACCAGCAGCAGTAACAGCAACACTAGCAGCAGCATCAACAACAGCAGCAGCAACAGCAACAGCAGGAGAAACAGCAGCAGCAATGCAGCAGCAGTAGCAACACGGCAAGCAACAGCAGCAGCAGCAGCAACAAAAGTAGCAGCAACACCAGCAGCAACAGTAACAGCAGCAGAAGATCCACCACCAGCAGCAGTAGCAGCAATAGCTACAGCAACAGCAGGAGCAAGAGGAGCAGCAGCAGCAGCACAAACGCCAACAGCAATAGCAGCAGCAGCAACAGCAGCAACAGCAACAAAAGTAGCAGCAACACCAGCAGCAACAGCAACAGCAGTACCAGCTCCACCACCAGCAGCAGCAACAGGAACAGTAGCAACAACCGCAACAGCAACAGCAGCAGTAGCAACAATAGCTACAGCAACAGCAGGAGCCAGAGGAGCAGCAGCAGCTGCACAAACACCAACAGCAATAGCAGCAGCAGCAACGGCAGCAGCAGCAACCAGCAACAGCAGCAGCAACAGCATGAGCAGCAGCACCAATACCAGCAACAGCAGCAACAACATCAGCAGCAGCAGCAGCAAGACGAAGAGCAGCAGCAGCTCAAACACCAACAGCAATAGCAGCAACAGCCACAGCAACAGAAGTAGCAGCAAAACCAGCAGCAACAGCAACAGCAGCAGCAGCAGCAGCAACAGCAACAAAAGTAGCAGCAAAACCAGCAGCAACTGCAACTGCAGCAGTACAAACACCACCAGCAGCAGCAACAGCAGCAGTAGCAGCAATAACTACAGCAACAGCAGGAGCAAGAGGAGCAGAAGCAGCAGCACAAACACCAACAGCAATAGCAGCAGCAGCAACAGCAGCACCAGCAACAGCAGCAATGGAAACAGCAACAGGAACACCAGCAGCAAGAGCAGCAGCAGCAGCCAAAGCACCAGCAACAGCAACAGCAGCAGCAGCAGCAGCAGCAGGCGTATCAATTGCAGCAACAGCAGTAGCACCAGGATAAGCAGCACCAGAACCAGCAGCAACACAAGTGGCTGCAACAGCAGCATCAGCAGAAGCAACAGCGGCAATAGCAGCAAGAGCAACTACAGCAGCAACAGAAGCCACAGCAACATCACAAACAACAGCAGCAACAGCATCAGCAGCAGCAGCAACAGCAGCAGCAACATCAGCAGGAGCAGCAACAAAGGTAGCAGCAACACCAGCAGCAACAGCAACAGCAGCAGCAGCTCCACAACCAACAGCAGCAACAGCAGCAGTAGCAGCAATAGATACAGCAACAGCAGGAGCAAGACGAGGAGCAGCAACAGCACAAACACCAACAGCAATACCAGCAAAGGCTACAGCAACAAAAGTAGCAGCAAAACCAGCAGCAACAACAACAGCAGCAGCAGCAGCAAGAACAACAAAAGTAGCAGCAAAACCAACAGCCAGAGCAACAGCAGCAGCAGCTCCACCACCAGCAGCAGCAACAGCAGCAGTAGCAGCAATAACTACAGCAACAGCAGGAGCAAGAGGAGCAGAAGCAGCAGCACAAACACAAGCAGCAATTGCAGCAGCAGCAACAGCAGCACCAGCAACAGCAGCAATAGAAAAAGCAACAGGAACACCAGCAGCAGCAACAACAGTAGCAGCAACAGCAACAGCAACCCCAGCAGCAAAGCAGCAGCAGCAGCAACCCCAGCAGCAACAGCAGAAGCAGCAGCAACAAAAGTAGCAGCAACACCAGCTGCAAAAGCAACAGCAGCAGCGGCTCCACCACCAGCAGCAGTAGCACAAACCAGCACCAGTAGCAGCACAAACACCAACAGCAATAGCCGCAACAGCTAGAGCAGCACCAGCAACAGCAGCAGCAACACCAGCAGCAGCAACAACAGCAGCAGCAGTAGCAACAGCAGCAGCAACCCCAGCAACAAAACAACAGCAGTACCAGCACCAGCAGCAGCAACACCAGCAGCAGTAACAGCAACACTAGCAGCAGCAAGAACAACAGCAGCAGCAACAGCAACAGCAGCAGCAACAGCAGCAGCAAAGCAGCAGCAGTAGCAACACGGCAAGCAACAGCAGCAGCAGCATCAAAAGTAGCAGCAACACCAGCAGCAACAGTAACAGCAGCAGCAGCTCCACCACCACCAGCAGTAGCAGCAATAGCTACAGCAACAGCAGGAGCAAGAGGAGCTGCAGCAGCAGCACAAACGCCAACAGCAATAGCAGCAGCAGCAACAGCAGCAACAGCAACAAAAGTAGCAGCAACACCAGCAGCAACAGCAACAGCAGTAGCAGCTCCACCACCAGCAGCAGCAACAACAGCAGTAGCTACAATAGCAACAGCAACAGCAGGAGCCAGAGGAGCAGCAGCAGCAGCACAAACACCAACAGCAATAGCAGCAGCAGCTAGAGCAGCACCAGCAACAGAGGCAGCAACACCAGCAACAGCAACAACAGCAGCAGCAATAGCAACACCAGCAGCAACAGTAACAGCAGCAGCAGCTCCACCACCACCAGCAGTAGCAGCAATAGCTACAGCAACAGCAGGAGCAAGAGGAGCTGCAGCAGCAGCACAAACGCCAACAGCAATAGCAGCAGCAGCAACAGCAGCAACAGCAACAAAAGTAGCAGCAACACCAGCAGCAACAGCAACAGCAGTAGCAGCTCCACCACCAGCAGCAGCAACAACAGCAGTAGCTACAATAGCAACAGCAACAGCAGGAGCCAGAGGAGCAGCAGCAGCAGCACAAACACCAACAGCAATAGCAGCAGCAGCTAGAGCAGCACCAGCAACAGAGGCAGCAACACCAGCAACAGCAACAACAGCAGCAGCAATAGCAACAGCAGCAGCAACCCCAGCAGCAAAGCAGAAGCAGCAACACCAGCAGCAACAGCAGCAGCAGCAGCAACATCAGCAGCCACAGCAACAATAGTAGCAGCAACACCAACAGCAACAGCAACAGCAGCAGCGGCAACACCAGAAACCATAGCAGCAACACTAGTAGTGGCAGCGACAGCAGCAGCAACAAGAAAAGCAGCAGCAACAGCATCAACAGCACAAGCAGCAAGAGCAGCAGCCGCACTAGCTGCCGCAACACCAGCAGCAGTAACAGCAACACTAGCAGCAGCAACAACAGCAGCAGCAATAGCAACAACAGCAGCAACCCCAGCAACAAAACAACAGCAGCACCAGCACCAGCAGCAGGAACACCAGCACTACCAACATCAGGAACAGCAGCAACAGCAGCAGCAGCAAGAACAGCAGCAACATCAGCAGCAACAAAAGCAGCAACAGGACCAGCAGCAACGACAGGAGCAGGAGCAGCAACTGCAACAGCAACAGAAGCAGCAACACCTGCAGCAGCAACAACAGCAGCAATAGCAACAGCAGCAGCAACAACTTCCGCAAAAGAACGGCAGCAGCAACACCAGCAACAGGAAGAATAGCGCCAGCAGCAGTGGCCACAGCAACAGCAGCAGCACCAGTAGCAGCAAAAGAAGCAACAACAGCAACTGCAGCACCAGCAGCAGCAACATCAGAAGCACTAGCACCAGCAACAGCAGCAGCAACAGCATAGGCAGCAGCACCAACACAAGCAAAAGCAGCAACAACATCAGCAGCAGCAGCAGAAGCAGCAGCAGCAACAAAAGTAGCAGCAACACCAGCCACAACTGCAGCACCAGCACCAGCAGCAGCAACACCAGCAGCAGTAACAGCAACACTAGCAGCAGCATCAACAACAGCAGCAGCAACAGCAACAGCAGGAGAAACAGCAGCAGCAAAGCAGCAGCAGTAGCAACACGGCAAGCAACAGCAGCAGCAGCAGCAACAAAAGTAGCAGCAACCCCAGCAGCAACAGTAACAGCAGCAGCAGCTCCACCACCAGCAGCAGTAGCAGCAATAGCTACAGCAACAGCAGGAGCAAGAGGAGCAGCAGCAGCAGCACAAACGCCAACAGCAATAGCAGCAGCAGCAACAGCAGCAACAGCAACAAAAGTAGCAGCAACACCAGCAGCAACAGCAACAGCAGTACCAGCTCCACCACCAGCAGCAGCAACAGGAGCAGTAGCAACAATAGCAAAAGCAACAGCAGGAGCCAGAGGAGCAGCAGCAGCAGCACAAACACCAACAGCAATAGCAGCAGCAGCTAGAGCAGCACCAGCAACAGAAGCAGCAACACCAGCAACAGCAACAACAGCAGCAGCAATAGCAACAGCAGCAGCAACCCCAGCAGCAAAGCAGATGCAGCAACACCAGCAGCAACAGCAGCAGCAACAGCAACATCAGCAGCCGCAGCAACAATAGTAGCAGCAACACCAACAGCAACAGCAACAGCAGCAGCAGCAACACCAGAAACCATAGCAGCAACACCAGTATTGGCAGCATCAGCAGCAGCAACAAGAACAGCAGCAGCAACAGCAGCAGCAGCAGAAACAGCAAGAGCAGCAGCCGCACTAGCTGCCGCAACACCAGCAGCAGTAACAGCAACACTAGCAGCAGCAACAACAACAGCAGCAGCAATAGCAACAACAGCAGCAACCCCAGCAACAAAACAAAAGCAGCACCAGCACCAGCAGCAGGAACACCAGTGCTACCAACATCAGGAACAGCAGCAACAGCAGCAGCAGCAAGAACAGCAGCAACACCAGCACCAGCAGCAGCAACAGCAGCTGCAACATCAGCAGCAACAAAAGCAGCAACACCTGCAGCAGCAACAACAGGCGCAGGAGCAGCAACTTCAACAGCAACAGAAGCAGCAACACCAGCAGCAGCAACAACAGCAGCAGCAATAGCAACAGCAGCAGCAACAACTTCCGCAAAAGAACAGCAGCAGCAACACCCGCAACAGGAAGAATAGCGCCAGCAGCAGTGGCAACAGCAGTGGCCGCAGCAACAGCAGCAGCACCAGTAGCAGCAACATCAGAAGCACTAGCACCAGCAACAGCAGCAGCAACAGCATGAGCAGCAGCACCAATACCAGCAAAAGAAGCAACATCAGCAGCAGCAGCAGCAGCAGCAGCAACAGCAAGAGCAGCACCAGCAGCAGCACGACCACCAGTAGCAGCAACAGCAGCAGTAGCAACAATAGCTACAGCAACAGCAGGAGCCAGAGGAGCAGCAGCAGCTGCACAAACACCAGCAGCAATAGCAGCAGCAGCTACAGCAGCACCAGCAACAGCAGCAACAACAGCAGCAGTAGCAATGGCAACAGCAGCAATAGCAACAGCAGCAGCAACCCCAGAAGCAAAGCAGCAGCAGCAACACCAGCAGCAACAGCAGCAGCAGATTCAACACCACCAGCAACAGCAATAGCAGCAGCAACAACACCAGAAACCATAGCAGCAACGCCAGTAGTGGCTGCAACAGCAGCAGCAACAACATCAGCAGCAGCAACAGCAGCAGCAACAGTAGCAGCAGCAGCAACATCAGCAGCCGCAGCAACAATAGTAGCAGCAACACAAACAGCATCAGCAACAGCAGCAGCAGCAACACCAGAAACCATAGCAGCAACACCAGTAGTGGCAGCAACAGCAGCAGCAACAACATCAGCAGCAGCAACAGCAGCAGCAGCAAAAACAATAGCAGCAGCAACCCGAGCAACAAAACAACAGCAGCACTAGCACCAGCTGCAGCAACACCAGCAGACGCAACAGCAGGAACAGCAGCAACAGCAGCAGCAGCAGGAACAGCAGCAACACCTGCACCAGCAACAGCAGCTGCAACATCAGCAGCTCCAAAAGCAGCAACAGGACCAGCAGCAACAACAGGAGCAGCAACAGCAACAGCAACAGAAGCAGCAACACCAGCAGCAGCAACAACAGCAGCAGCAATAGCAACAGTAGCAGCAACAACAGCAGCTAAGGAACAGCAGCAGCAACACCAGCAACAGGAAGATTAGCGCCAGCAGCAGTGGCAAACGCAGCAGCAGTCACAGCAGCAGCACCAGTAGCAGCAAAAGTAGCAACAACAGCACCAGCAGCAGCAACATCAGAAGCACTAGCACCAGCAACAGCAGCAGCAACAGCATGAGCAGCAGCACCAATACCAGCAACAGCAGCAACAACATCAGCAGCAGCAGCTGCAGCAGCAGCAACAGCAAGAGCAGCACCAGCAGCAGCACGAGCACCAGTTGCAGCAACAGGATCAGTAGCAGCAATAGCTACAGCAACAGCAGCAGCCCCAAATGCAACAAAAGCAGCAGCAGCAGCAGCCAAAGCAGCAGCAACAGCAACAGCAGAAGCAGCAGAAGCAGCAGCAGCCATATCACTTGGAGCAACACCAGTATCACCAGTAGCAGCAGCACCAGTACCAGAAGCAACACCAGTGGCTGCAAAAGCAGCAGCAAAAGCAGCAGCAGCAGCAACACCAACAGCAACAGCAACAGCAGCAGCAGCAACACCAGAAACCATAGCAGCAACACCAGTATTGGCAGCAACAGCAGCAGCAACAACATCAGCAGCAGCAACAGCAGCAGCAGCGCAAGCAGCAAGAGCAGCAGCGGCACTAGCTGCCGCAACACCAGCAGCAGTAACAGCAACACTAGCAGCAGCAACAACAACAGCACCAGCAATAGCAACAGCAGCAGAACCCCAGCAACAAAACTACAGCAGCACCAGCACCAGCAGCAGGAACACCAGCAGAACCAACAGCAGGAACAGCAGCAACAGCAGCAGCAGCAAGGACAGCAGCAACACCAGCACCAGCAGCAGCAACAGCAGCTGCAACATCAGCAGCAACAAAAGCAGCAACAGGACCAGCAGCAACAACAGGAGCAGCAACAGCAAAAGCAACAGAAGCTGCAACACCAGGAGCAGCAACAGCAGCAGCAATAACAACAGCAGCAGCAACAACAGCCGCAAAAGAACAGCAGCAGCAACACCAGCAACAGGAAGAGTAGCGCCAGCAGCAGTGGCAACAGCAGCAGAAGCAACAGCAGCAGCACAAGTAGCAACAACAGCAGCAACAACAGCACCAGCAGCAGCACCAGCAGCAACATCAGCAGCGCTACCACCAGCAACAGCAGCAGCAACAGCATGAGCAGCAGCACCAGTACCAGCAACAGCAGCAACAACATCAGCAGCACCAGCTGCTGCTGCTGCTTTTGCGGCTGCTGTTGCAGCCAATGCTGTTGCTTCTGGTTCTTGTGCTGCTGCTACTGGTGATGCTGCTGTTGCTGCAACTGATACGGCTGCTGCTGCTGTTGCTGTTGCTGGTGCTTTGGCTGCTGCTGCTGCTCTCCCTGCTGCTGTTGGTGCTGCTGTTGCTGCTTTTGCTGCTGCTGGGGCTGCTGCTGTTGCTGTAGCTATTGCTGCTACTGATCCTGTTGTTGCTACTGGTGGTCGTGCTGCTGCTGCTGCTGCTGCTGCTGCTGCTGATGTTGTTGCTGCTTTTGCTGGTATTGGTGCTGCTGGTCATTCTGTTGCTGCTGCTGTTGCTGGTGCTACTGCTTCTGATGTTGCTGCTGCTGATGCTGCATTTGCTGTTGTTGCTGCTTTTGCTGCTACTGGTGCTGCTGCTGTTGGCGCTACTCTTCCTGTTGCTGGTGTTGCTGCTGCGGTTCTTTTGCGGCTGTTGTTGCTGCTGCTGTTGTTAATGCTGCTGCTGTTGTTGCTGCGCCTGGTGTTGCAGCTTCTGTTGCTTTTGCTGTTGCTGCTCCTGTTGTTGTTGCTGGTCCTGTTGCTGCTTTTGTTGCTGCTGATGTTGCAGCTGCCATTGCTGCTGCTGGTGCTGCTGTTCCTGCTGTTGGTTCTGCTGGTGTTCCTGCTGCTGGTGCTGGTGCTGCTGTTGTTTTGTTGCTGGGGTTGCTGCTGCTGTTGCTATTGCTGGTACTGTTGTTGTTGCTGCTGCTAGTGTTGCTGTTACTGCTGCTGGTGTTGCGGCAGCTAGTGCCGCTGCTGCTCTTGCTGCTTGCGCTGCTGCTGCTGTTGCGGCTGCTGATGTGGTAGCTGCTGCTGTTGCTGCCAATACTGGTGTTACTGCTATGGTTTCTGGTGTTGCTGCTGCTGCTGTTGCTGTTGCTGTTGGTGCTGCTGCTGCTGCTGCTTTTGCTGCTGCTTTTGCAGCCACTGGTGTTGCTTCTGGTACTGGTGCTGCTGCTACTGGTGATGCTGGTGTTGCTGCAAGTGATACGGCTGCTGCTGCTGCTGCTGTTGCTGTTGCTGCTGCTACTGGCTGCTGCTGCTGCTGCTTTTGCTGCATTTGGGGCTGCTGCTGTTGCTGTAGCTATTGCTGCTACTGATCCTGTTGCTGCTACTGATGGTCGTGCTGCTGCTGGTGCTGCTCTTGCTGTTGCTGCTGCTGCTGCTGATGATGATGATGTTGTTGCTGCTGTTGCTGGTATTGGTGCTGCTGCTCATGCTGTTGCTGCTGCTGTTGCTGGTGCTAGTGCTTCTGATGTTGCTGCTGCTGATGCTGCATTTGCTGTTGTTGCTGCTTTTGCTGCTACTTGTGCTGCTGCTGTTGGCGCTACTCTTCCTGTTGCTGGTGTTGCTGCTGTGGTTCTTTTGCGGCTGTTGTTGCTGCTGCTGTTGTTATTGCTGCTGCTGTTGTTGCTGCGCCTGGTGTTGCAGCTTCTGTTGCTTTTGCTGTTGCTGCTCCTGTTGTTGTTGCTGGTCCTGTTGCTGCTTTTGTTGCTGCTGATGTTGCAGCTGCCATTGCTGCTGCTGGTGCTGCTGTTCCTGCTGTTGGTTCTGCTGGTGTTCCTGCTGCTGGTGCTGGTGCTGCTGCTGTTTTGTTGCTGGGGTTGCTGCTGCTGTTGCTATTGCTGGTACTGTTGTTGTTGCTGCTGCTAGTGTTGCTGTTACTGCTGCTGGTGTTGCGGCAGCTAGTGCCGCTGCTGCTCTTGCTGCTTGCGCTGCTGCTGCTGTTGCTGCTGCTGATGTGGTAGCTGCTGCTGTTGCTGCCAATACTGGTGTTACTGCTATGGTTTCTGGTGTTGCTGCTGCTGCTGTTGCTGTTGCTGTTGGTGCTGCTGCTGCTGCTGCTTTTGCTGCTGCTTTTGCAGCCACTGGTGTTGCTTCTGGTACTGGTGCTGCTGCTACTGGTGATGCTGCTTTTGCTGCAACTGATACGGCTGCTGCTGCTGCTGCTGTTGCTGTTGCTGTTGCTTTGGCTGCTGCTGCTGCTGCTTTTGCTGCTTTTGGGGCTGCTGCTGTTGCTGTAGCTATTGTTGCTACTGATCCTGTTGCTGCTACTGATGGTCGTGCTGCTGCTGGTGCTGCTCTTGCTGTTGCTGCTGCTGCTGCTGCTGATGATGATGTTGTTGCTGCTGTTGCTGGTATTGGTGCTGCTGCTCATGCTGTTGCTGCTGCTGTTGCTGGTGCTAGTGCTTCTGATGTTGCTGCAGCTGGCGCTGCTGTTGCTGTTGTTGCTGTTTTTGCTGCTATTGGTGCTGCTGCTGTGGCTGCTGCTGCTTTTGCTACTGCTGCTGGCACTACTCTTCCTGTTGCTGGTGTTGCTGCTGTTCTTGCTGCTGCTGCTGTTGCTGCTGTTCCTGCTGTTGCATCTGCTGGTGTTGCTGCAGCTGGTGCTAGTGCTTCTGTTGTTTTGTTGCTCGGGTTGCTGCTGCTATTGCTATTGCTGCTGCTGTTGTTGTTGCTGCTTCTAGTGTTGATGTTACAGCTGCTGGTGTTGTGGCTGCTAGCGCCGCTGCTGCTCTTGCTGCCTGTGCTGGTGCTGCTGTTGCTGCTGCTGATGTTGTTGCTGCTGCTGTTGCTGCCACTACTGGTGTTGCTGCTATGATTTCTGGTGTTGCTTCTGCTGCTGTTGCTGTTGCTGTTTGTGTTGCTGCTACTATTGTTGCTGCGGCTGCTGATGTTGCTGCTGCTGCTACTGTTGCTGCTGCTGTTGCTGCTGCTGATGTTGTTGCTGCTTCTGTTGCAGCCACTACTGATGTTGCTGCTATGGTTTCTGGTGTTGCTGCTGCTGCTGTTGCTGTTGCTGGTGGTGTTGAATCTGCTGCTTCTGTTGCTGCTGGTGTTGCTGCTGCTGCTTTGCTGCTGGGGTTGCTGCTGCTGTTGCTATTGCTGCTGTTGCCGTTGCTGCTGCTGCTGTTGCTGCTGCTGTTGCTGGTGCTGCTGTAGCTGCTGCTGCTATTGCTGCTGGTGTTTGTGCAGCTGCTGCTGCTCCTCTGGCTCCTGCTGTTGCTGTAGCTATTGTTGCTACTGCTGCTGTTGCTGCTACTGGTGGTGGAGCTGCTGCTGTTGTTGCTGTTGCTGCTGGTGTTGCTGCTACTTTTGTTGCTGTTGCTGCTGTTGTTGCAGCTGCTGGTGTTGCTGCTGTTGTTGCTGTTGTTGCTGTTCTTGTTGCTGTTGGTGTTGCTTATGCTGCTGCTTTTGCTGCTGCTGTTGCAGCCACTGGTGTTGCTTCTGGTTCTTGTGCTGCTGCTACTGGTGATGCTGCTATTGCTGCAACTGATACTGCTGCTGCTGCTGTTGCTGTTGCTGGTGCGCTGGCTGCTGCTCCTGCCTTTGCTGCTGGTGTTGTTGCTGCTTCTGCTGCTTTTGCTGCTGCTGGGGCTGCTGCTGTTGCTTTAGCTATTGCTGCTACTGATCCTGTTGCTGCAACTGGTGGTCGCGCTGCTGCTGGTGCTGGTGCTGCTCTTGCTGTTGCTGCTGCTGCTGCTGCTGCTGCTGATGTTGTTGCTGCTTTTGCTGGTATTGGTGCTGCTGCTCATGCTGTTGCTGGTGCTAGTGCTTCTGATGTTGCTGCTGCTGGTGCTTCAATTGCTGTTGTTGCTGCTTTTGCTGCTACTGGTGCTGCTGCTGTTGCTGCAGCCACTGCTGTTGCCACTGCTGCTGGCGCTATTCTTCCTGTTGCTGGTGTTGCTGCTGCTGTTCTTTTGCGGAAGCTGTCGCTGCTGCTGTTGCTATTGCTGCTGCTGTTGTTGCTGCTGCTGGTGTTGCTGCTTCTGTTGCTGTTGCAGTTGCTGCTCCTGCTCCTGTTGTTGCTGCTGGTCCTGTTGCTGCTTTTGTTGCTGCTGATGTTGCAGCTGCTGTTGCTGGTGCTGGTGCTGGAGTTGCTGCTGTCCTTGCTGCTGCTGCTGTTGCTGCTGTTCCTGATGTTGGTAGCGCTGGTGTTCCTGCTGCTGGTGCTGGTTCTGCTGTTGTTTTGTTGCTGGGGTTGCTGCTGTTGTTGCTATTGCTGCTGCTGTTGTTGTTGCTGCTGCTAGTGTTGCTGTTACTGCTGCTGGTGTTGCGGCAGCTAGTGCGGCTGCTGCTCTTGCTGCTTCTGTTGCTGCTGCTGTTGCTGCTGCTGTTCCTGTTGCTGCTGCTGTTGCTGCCACTACTGGTGTTGCAGCGATGGCTTCTGGTGTTGCCGCTGCTGCTGTTGCTGTTGCTGTTGGTGTTGCTGCTGCTATTGTTGCTGCGGCTGCTGATGCTGCTGCTGCTGCTGCTGTTGCTGCTGGTGTTGCTGCTTCTGCTTTGCTGCTGGGGTTGCTGCTGCTGTTGTTATTGCTGCTGCTGTTGTTGCTGTTGCTGGTGTTGCTGCTTCTGTTGCTGGTGCTGCTGTAGCTGCTGCTGCTATTGCTGTTGGTGTTTGTGCTGCTGCTGCTGCTCCTCTGGCTCCTGCTGTTGCTGTTGCTATTGTTGCTACTGCTCCTGTTTCTGCTGCTGGTGGTGGAGCTGCTACTGCTGTTGCTGTTGCTGCTGGTGTTGCTGCTACTTTTGTTGCTGTTGCTGCTGTTGCTGCTGCTGCTATTGCTGTTGGCGTTTGTGCTGCTCCTGCTCCTCTTGCTCCTGCTGTTGCTGCTACTGCTGCTGTTGGTGGAGCTGCTACTGCTGTTACTGTTGCTGCTGGTGTTGCTGCTACTTTTGTTTCTGCTGCTGCTGCTTTTGCTTGCCGTGTTGCTACTGCTGCTGCTTTGCTGCTGCTGTTGCTGCTGCTGTTGCTGTTGCTGCTGTTGTTGTTGTTGTTGCTGCTAGTGTTGCTGTTACTGCTGCTAGTGTTGCTGCCGCTGGTGCTGGTGCTGCTGTTGTTTTGTTGCTGGGGTTGCTGCTGCTGTTGCTACTGCTGCTGCTGTTGTTGTTGCTGCTGCTAGTGTTGCTGTTACTGCTGCTGGCTTTGCGGCTGCTAGTGCCGCTGCTGCTCCTGCTGCAGGTGCTGCTGCTGCTGTTGCTTCTACTGATGTTGTTGCTGCTGCTGTTGCTGCCACTACTGGTGTTGCTGCTATGGTTTCTGGTTTTGCTGCTGCTGTTGTTGCTGTTGTTGTTGGTGTTGATGCTACTAAAGTTGCTGTGGCTGCTGATGTTGCTGCTGCTGCTGTTGCTGCCACTACTGGTGTTGCTGCTATGATTTCTGGTGTTGCTGCTGCTGCTGTTGCTGTTGCTGTTGGTGTTGCTGCTACCATTGTTGCTGCAGCTGCTGATGTTGCTGCTGCTGTTGCTGCTGCTGCTGGTGTTGCTGCTTCTGCTTTGCTGCTGGGGTTGCTGCTTCTGTTGCTATTGCTGCTGCTGTTGTTGCTGCTGCTGGTGTTGCTGCTGCTGTTGCTGGTGCTGCTCTAGCTGCTGCTGCTATTGCTGTTGGTGTTTGTGCTGCTACTGGTGCTGGTTTGTGCTACTTCTGCTGGTGGTGGAGCCGCTGCTGCTGTTGCTGTTGCGGCTGGTGTTGCTGCTACTTTTGTTGATGCTGCTGCTGCTGTTGCTGCTGGTGTTGCTGCTGCTGCTGCTTTGCTGCTGGGGTTGATGCTGCTGTTGCTGTTGCAGCTACTGTTGTTGCTGCTGCTGGTGTTCCTGTTGCTTTTTCTATTGCTGCTGTTGCTGCTGCTGCTGGTTGAGCTGCTGCTGCTGCTGCTGTTGCTGCTGGTGTTGCTGCTACTTTTGTTGCTGTTGTTGCTGTTGCTGCTGCTGCTATTGCTGCTGGTGTTTGTGCTGCTGCTTCTGCTCCTCTTGCTCCTGCTATTGCTGTAGTTTTTGCTGCTACTGCTGCTGTTGCTGCTGCTGGTGGTGGAGCTGCTGCTGCTGTTGCTGTTGGTTTTGCTGCTACTTTTGTTGCTCTTGCTGCTGCTGCTGCTGTTGTTGTTGCTGCTGGCTTTGCTGCTACTTTCGTTGCCGTAGCTGTTGCTGCTATTCCTGTTGGTGTTTTTGCTGTTGCTGCTCCTCGTCTTGCTCCTGCTGTTGCTGTATCTATTGCTGCTACTGCTGCTGTTGCTGCTGTTGGTTGTGGAGCGCCTGCTGCTGTTGCTGTTGCTGCTGGTGTTGCTGCTACCTTTGTTGCTGCTCCTGCTGATTTTGCTGCTGCTGTTGCTGCTGCTGCTGATGCTGTTGCTGCTGTTGTTTGTGATGTTGCTGTGGCTACTGTTGCTGCTGTAGTTGTGCTCTTGCTACTGTTGCCGCTGTTGCTTCTGCTGATTCTGCTGTTGCAGCCACTTGTGTTGCTGCTGGTTCTGGTGCTGCTGATCCTGGTGCTGCTGCTGTTGCTACAATTGATACGCCTGCTGCTGCTGCTGCTGTTGCTGTTGCTGATGCTTTGGCTGCTGCTGCTGCTCTTGCTGCTGGTGTTCCTGTTGCTGTTTCTATTGCTGCTGTTGCTGGTGCTGCTGTTGCTGCTGCTGCTATTGCTGTTGGTGTTTGTGCTGCTGCTTCTGCTCCTCTTGCTCCTGCTGTTGCTGTAGTTATTGCTGCTATTGCTGCTGTTGCTGCTGCTGGTGGTGTTTGTACTGCTGCTGTTGCAGTTGCTGCTGGTTTTGCTGCTACTTTTGTTGCTGTTGCTGCTGCTGCTGCCGCTGTTGCTGTTTCTGCTGGTTTTGCTGCTACTTCTGTTGCTGTGGCTGTTGCTGGTATTGCTGTTGGTGTTTGTGCTGCTGCTGCTCCGCGTGTTGCTGCTGCTGCTGCTGTTTCTATTCCTTCTACTGCTGCTGTTGCTGCTGTTGGTTGTGGAGCTGCTGCTGCTGTCGCTGTTGCTGCTGGTGTTGCTGCTAGCTTTGTTGCTGCTCTTGCTGATGTTGCTGCTGCTGTTGCTGCTGCTGCTGGTGCTGTTGCTGCTGTTGTTTGTGATGTTGCAGTGGCTACTGTTGCTACTGTCGTTGCTGTTGCTGCTGTTCCCACTGTTGCTTATGCTGCTGCTGCTGTTGCAGCCACTTGTGATTCTGCTGGTTCTGGTGCTGCTGATCCTGGTGCAGCTGCTGTTGCTGCAATTGATACGCCTGCTGCTGCTGCTGTTGCTGTTGCTGGTGCATTGGCTGCTGCTGCTGCTCTTGCTGCTGGTGTTCGTGCTGCTGCTGCTGCGGTTGCTGTTGCTGGGGCTGCTGCTAGTACTGTAGCTATTGCTGCTACAGATCCTGTTGCTGCTACTGGTGGTCGTGCTGCTGCTGGTGCTGCTCCTGCTGTTGTTGCTGGTGTTGCTGCTACAGCAACAACAACAGCAACAACAACAGCAACAACAGCAGCAACACCAGCAGCAGCAGCAACAGCAGCAACAGAAACTAAAGTAGCAGCAACAGCAGCAGCAGCAGCAACAGCAGCATTAGCAACAATAGCTACAGCAAAAGCAGGAGCCAGAGGAGCAGCAGCAGCAGCACAAACACCAACAGCAATTGCAGCAGCAGCTACAGCAGCACCAGCAACAGCAGCAGCAACAGCAGCAGCAGCAACGACAGCAGCAGCAATAGCAACAGCAGCAGAAACCCCAGCAGCAAAGCAGCAGCAGCAACACCAGCAGCAACAGCAGCAGCAGATTCAACACCACCAGCAAAAGCAACAGCAGCAGCAGCAACACCAGAAACCATAGCAGCAACACCAGTACTGGCTGCAACAGCAGCAGCAACAACATCAGCAGCAGCAACAGCAGCAGCAACAGTTGCAGCAGCAGCAACATCAGCAGCCGCAGCAACAATTGTAGCAGCAACACAAACAGCAACAGCAACAGCAGCAGCAGCAACACCAGAAACCATAGCAGCAACACCAGTAGTGGCAGCAACATCAGCAGCAGCAACAGCAGCAGCAGCACAAGCAGCAAGAGCAGCAGCAGCACTAGCAGCCGCAACACCAGCAACAGTAACAGCAACACTAGCAGCAGCAACAACAACAGCAGCAGCAATAGCAACAGCAGCAGCAACCCCAGCAACAAAACAACAGCAGCACTAGCACCAGCTGCAGCAACACCGGCAGAACCAACAGCAGGAACAGCAGCAACAGCAGCAGCAGCAAGAACAGCAGCAACACCAGCAGCAGCAACAACAGCAGCAGCAATAGCAACAGTAGCAGCAACAACAGCAGCAAAAGAACAGCAGCAGCAACACCAGCAACAGGAAGAGTAGCGCCAGCAGCAGTGGCAACAGCAGCAGCAGCCACAGCAGCAGCACCAGTAGCAGCAACAGCAGCAACAACAGCACCAGCAGCACCAGCAGCAACAACAGCAGGAGCAACAGCATGAGCAGCAGCAACAATACCAGCAACAGCAGCAACAACATCAGCAGCAGCAGCAGCAGCAACAGCAAGAGTAGCACCAGCAGCAGCACGACCACCAGTAGCAGCAACAGGATCAGTTGCAGTAATAGCTACAGCAACAGCAGCAGCCCCAAATGCAGCAAAAGCAGCAGCAGCATCAGCCAAAGCAGCAGCAACAGCAACAGCAGCAGCAGCAGCAGCCGTATCATTTGCAGCAACAGCAGCATCACCAGTAGCAGCAGCACCAGTACCAGAAGCAACACCAGTGGCTGCAAAAGCAGCAGCAAAAGCAGCAGGAGCAGCAACACCAACAGCAACAAGAACAGCAACAACAACAGCAACAACCACAACAACACCAGCAGCAGCAATACCAGCAGCAACAGCAGCAGCACCAACACCAGCAGCCATAGCAGCAACACCAGCAGCGGCAGCAGCAACACCATCAGTAGCAGCAATAGCTACTTCAACAGCAGGAGCAAGAGGAGCTTCAGCAGCAGCACCAACACCAGCAGCAATAGCAGCAACAGCAGCAGCAACACCAACAGCAACAGGAGCAGCAGCACCAGCAGTAGCACCAGCATCAGCAATAGCAAAAACAGCAGCCACGCCAGCAGCAACTGCAGCAGCACCAACACCAGCAGCAGTAGCAGCAACACTACGAGCAGTAGTTGGAGCAGCAGCAACACTTGCCACAGCAACAGCATCAGCAACAGCAGCACCAACACTAGCAACAGAAGGAACTGAACCAGCAGCAACACCAGAAGCAATAGCAGCACCAATGCCAGCAGCAACAGCAGCAGCAACAGCCACATCACCAACAGCAACAGCAGCAGAAGCCACAGCAACAGCGGCAACACCAGCAGCAGCGTTAGCAGCATCCAAAGCAGCAGCAACAGTAGTAGCAGCACCAACCACAGAATCAAAAGTTACAGCATCAGCAACAAGACTAGCAGCACCAACAGCTGCAGACGCAGCAAAGCAGCTACACCAGCAACACCATAAACTGCAGCAGCAAAAACAGCAGCAACACCAGAACCAGCAACAGCAGAAGAAACAGCAACAACAGCAGCAACAGCAGGAGCATCACCAGCAGCAGCAACACCACTAGCAACAGCAGCAGGAAGAGCAGTAACACCAAAAGCAGCATCAGCAGCAGCAGCAATATCAGCAGCAGTAACACTAGCAGCACTAGGAGCAACAACACCAGCAGTAGTAGGAGCAGCAGCAACACTAGCAGCAGCAACAGCAACAACAGCTGCAGCAACAACAGCAGCAGTAACAGCAGCAGTAACAGCAACACTAGAAGCGGCAACAACAACAGCAGCAGCAATAGCAACAACAGCAGCAACCCCAGCAACAAAACAACGGCAGCACCATCACCAGCAGCAGGAACACTAGCGCAACCAACAGAAGGAACAGCAACAACAGCAGCAGCAGCAAGAACAGAAGCAACACCAGCACCAGCACCAGCAACTGCAGCTGCAACATCAGCAGCAACAAAAGCAGCAATAGGACCAGCAACAACAACAGGAGCAGGAGCAGCAACACCAACAGCAACAGAAGCAGCAACACCAGCAGCAGCAACAACAGCAGCAGCAATAGCAACAGCAGCAGCAACAACAGCCGCAAAAGAACAGCAGCAGCAACACCAGCAACAGGAAGAGTAGTGCCAGCAGCAGTGGCAACAGCAGCAGCAGCAGCAACAGCAGCAGCACCAGTAGCAGCAAAAGCAGCATCAACAGCAACTGCAGCACCAGCAGCAGCAACATCAGAAGCACTAGCACCAGCAACAGCAGAAGCAAAAGCATGAGCAGCAGCACCAATACCAGCAAAAGCAGCAACAACATCAGCAGCAGCAGCAGCAGCAGGAACAACAGCAAGAGCAGCACCAGCAGCAGCACGACCACCAGTAGCAGCAACAGGATCAGTAGCAGCAATAGCTACAGCAACAGCAGCTGCCCCAGCAGCAGCAAAAGCAGCAGCAGCAGCACCAACAAAAGCAGCAAGAGCAGCAGCAGCAGCCAAAGCACCAGCAACAGCAACAGCAGCAGCAGCCGTATCAGTTGCTGCAACAGCAGCAACACGAGTAGCAGCAGCTCCAGAACATGAAGCAACACCAGTGGCTGCAAAAGCAGCAGCAAAAGCAGCAGCAACAAGAACAGCAACAACAACAGCAAAAACAGCAGCAACACCAGCAGCTGCAGCAACAGCAACAAAAGTAGCAGCAACACCAGCAGCAACAGCAACAGCAGCAGCAGCTCCACCAGCAGCAGCAGCAACAGCAGCAGTAACAACAATAGCCACAGCAACAGCAGGAACCAGAGGAGCAGCAGCAGCAGCACAAACACCAACAGCAATAGCAGCAACAGCTACAGCAGCACCAGCAACAGCAGCAGCAACACCAGCAGCAGCAACGGCAGCAGCAGCAATAGCAACAGCAGCAGCAACCTCAGCAGCAAAGCAGCAGCAGCAGCAACATTAGCAGCAGCAGCAACATCAGCAGCCGCAGCAACAAATGTAGCAGCAACACAAACAGCAACAGCAACAGCAGCAGCAGCAACACCAGGAGTGGCAGCAACAGCAGCAGCAACAACATCAGCAGCAGCAACAGCAGCAGCAGCACAGGCAGCAAGAGCAGCAGTGGCACTAGCTGCCGCAACACCAGCAGCAGTAACAGCATCAGTAGAAGCAGCAACAACAACAGCAGCAGCAATAGCAACAGCAGCAGCAACCCCAGCAACAAAATAACAGCAGCACTAGCACCAGCTGCAGCAATACCAGCAGAACCAACAGCAGGAACAGCAGTAACAGCAGCAGCAGCAAGAACAGCAGCAACACCAGCAACAGCAACAGCAGCTGCAACATCAGCAGCAACAAAAGCAACAACAGGACCAGCAGCAACAACAGGAGCAGCAACAGCAACAGCAACAGAAACAACAACACCAGCAGCAGCAACAACAGCAGCAGCAATAGCAACAGTAGCAGCAACAACAGCAGCAAAAGAACAGCAGCAGCAACACCAGCAACAGGAAGAGTAGCACCAGCAGCAGTGGCAACAGCAGCAGCAGCCACAGCAGCAGCACCAGTAGCAGCAACAGCAGCAACAACAGCAACAGCAGCACCGGCAGCAGCAAGATCAGAAGCACTAGCACCAGCAACAGCAGCAGCAACAGCATGAGCAGCAGCACAAATACAAGCAACAGCAGCAACAACATCAGCAGCCGCAGCAGCAGAAGCAGCAACAGCAAGAGCAGCACCAGCAGCAGCAAAAGCAGCAGCAGCAGCCAAAGCATCAGCAACAGCAACAGCAGCAGCAGCAGCAGCCGTATCAGTTGCAACAACAACAGCATCACCAGTAGCAGCAGCACCATTACCAGAAGCAACACCAGTGGCTGCAAAAAGAGCAGCAAAAGCAGCAGCAGCAGCAACACCAACAGCAACAGCAACAGCAGCAGCAGCAACACCAGAAACCATAGCAGCAACACCAGTATTGGCAGCAACAGCAGCAGCAAAAACATCAGCAGCAGCAGCACAAGCAGCAAGAGCAGCAGCGGCACTAGCTACCGGAACACCAGCAGCAGTAACAGCAGGACTAGCAGCAGCAACACCAACAGCAACAGCAACAGCAACAGCAGCAATACCAGAAACCACAGCAGCAACACCAGTAGTGGCAACAACAGCAGCAGCAACAACATCAGGAACTGCAACAGCAGCAGCAGCAAGAACAGCAGCAACACCAGCACCAGCACCGGCAACAGCAGCTGCAACATCAGCAGCAAAAAAAGCAGCAATAGGACCAGCAGCAACAACAGGAGCAGGAGCAGCAACAGCAACAGCAACAGAAGCTGCAACACCAGCAGCAGCAACAACAGCAGCAGCAATAGCAACAGTAGCAGCAACAACAGCCGCAAAAGAACAGCAGCAGTAACACCAGCAACAGGAAGAGTAGCGACAGCAGCAGTGGCAACAGCAGCAGCAGCAGCCACAGCAGCAGCACCAGTAGCAGCAAAAGCAGCAACAACAGCAACTGCAGCAGCAGCAGCAGCAACATCAGAAGCACTAGCACCAGCAACAGCAGCAGCAACAGCATGCGCAGCAGCACCAATACCAGCAAAAGCAGCAACAACATCAGCAGCAGCAGGAGCAGCAGCAACGGCAAGAGCAGTACCAGCAGCAGTTCGACCACCAGTAGCAGCAACAGGATCAGTAGCAGCAATAGCTACAGCAACAGCAGCAGCCCCAGCAGCAGCAAAAGCAGCAGCAGCAGCAACAACACCAGCAGGGAGAGCATCAGCAGCAGCCAAAGCACGAGCAACAGCAACAGCAGCAGCAGCCATATCAGTTGCAGCAACAGCAGCATCACCAGTAGCCACAGCACAAGAACCAGAAGCAACACCAGTGGCTGCAACAGCAGCAGCAAAAGCAGCAGCAGCAGCAACACCAACAGCAACAAGAACAGCAACAACAACAGCAACAACAGCAGCAACGCCAGCAGCAGCAACAACAGCAGCAACACCAACAAAAGTAGCAGCAACAGCAGCAGCAACAGCAACAGCAGCAGCAGCTCCAGCACCAGCAGCAACAACAGCAGCAGTAGCAACAATAGCTACATCAACAGCAGGAGCCAGAGGAGCAGCAGCAGCAGCACAAACACCAACAGCAATAGTAGCAGCAGCTACAGCAGCACCAGCAACAGCAGCAGCAACACCAGCAGCAGCAACGGCAGCAGCAGCAATAGCAACAGCAGCAGCAACCCCAGCAGCAAAGCAGCAACAGCAACCCCAGCAGCAACAGCAGCAGCAGATTCAACACCACCAGCAACAGCAACAGCAGCAGCAACACCAGAAACCATAGCAGCAACACCAGTAGTGGCTGCAGCAGCAGCAACATCATCAGCAGCAACACCAGCAGCAACAGTAGCAGCAGCAACATGAGTAGCCGCAGCAACAATAGTCGCAGCAACACAAACAGCAACAGCAGCTGCAACAGCAGCAACACCAGAAACCATAGCAGCAACACCAGTAGTGGCAGCAACAGCAGCAGCAACAACATCAGCAGCAGTAACAGCAGCAGCAGCACAAGCAGCAAGAGCAGCAGCGGCACTAGCAGCCGAAACACCAGCAGCAGTAAGAGCAACACTAGCAGCAGCAACAACAACAGCAGCAGCAATAACAACAGTAGCAGCAACCCCAGCAACAAAACAACAGCAGCACTAGCACCAGCTGCAGCAACACAAGCAGAACCAACAGCAGAAACAGCAGCACCAGCAACAGCAGCTGCAACATCAGCAGCTCCAAAAGCAGCAACAGGACCAGCAGTAACAACAGGAGCCGCAGCAGCAACAGCAGCACCAGCAGCAGCAACATCAGAAGCACTAGCACCAGCAACAGCAGCGGCAACAGTATGAGCAGCAGCACCAATACCAGCAACAGCAGCAACAACATCAGCAGCAGCACCAGCAGCAGCAGCAGCAGCAGCAACAGCAAGAGCAGCACGAGCAGCAGCACGACCACCAGTAGCAGCAACAGGATCAGTTGCAGTAATAGCTACAGCAACAGCAGCAGCCCCAAATGCAGCAAAAGCAGCAGCAGCAGCAGCCAAAGCAGCAGCAACAGCAACAGCAGCAGCAGCAGCAGCCGTATCAGTTGCAGCAAAAGCAGCATCACCAGTAGCAGCAGCACCAGTACCAGAAGCAACACCAGTGGCTGCAAAAGCAGCAGCAAAAGCAGCAACAGCAGCAACACCAACAGCAACAGCAGCAGCAACACCAGCAGCAGCAACGGCAGCAGCAGCAATAGCAACAGCAGCAGCAACCTCAGCAGCAAAGCAGCAGCAGCAGCAACATTAGCAGCAGCAGCAACATCAGCAGCCGCAGCAACAAATGTAGCAGCAACACAAACAGCAACAGCAACAGCAGCAGCAGCAACACCAGAAACCATAGCAGCAACACCAGGAGTGGCAGCAACAGCAGCAGCAACAACATCAGCAGCAGCAACAGCAGCAGCAGCACAGGCAGCAAGAGCAGCAGTGGCACTAGCAGCCGCAACACCAGCAGCAGTAACAGCATCAGTAGAAGCAGCAACAACAACAGCAGCAGCAATAGCAACAGCAGCAGCAACCCCAGCAACAAAATAACAGCAGCACTAGCACCAGCTGCAGCAATACCAGCAGAACCAACAGCAGGAACAGCAGTAACAGCAGCAGCAGCAAGAACAGCAGCAACACCAGCAACAGCAACAGCAGCTGCAACATCAGCAGCAACAAAAGCAACAACAGGACCAGCAACAACAACAGGAGCAGCAACAGCATCAGCAACAGAAACAACAACACCAGCAGCAGCAACAACAGCAGCAGCAATAGCAACAGTAGCAGCAACAACAGCAGCAAAAGAACAGCAGCAGCAACACCAGCAACAGGAAGAGTAGCACCAGCAGCAGTGGCAACAGCAGCAGCAGCCACAGCAGCAGCACCAGTAGCAGCAACAGCAGCAACAACAGCAACAGCAGCACCGGCAGCAGCAAGATCAGAAGCACTAGCACCAGCAACAGCAGCAGCAACAGCATGAGCAGCAGCACAAATACAAGCAACAGCAGCAACAACATCAGCAGCCGCAGCAGCAGAAGCAGCAACAGCAAGAGCAGCACCAGCAGCAGCAAAAGCAGCAGCAGCAGCCAAAGCATCAGCAACAGCAATAGCAGCAGCAGCAGCAGCCGTATCAGTTGCAGCAACAACAGCATCACCAGTAGCTGCAGCACCATTACCAGAAGCAACACCAGTGGCTGCAAAAAGAGCAGCAAAAGCAGCAGCAGCATCAACACCAACAGCACAGGCAACAGCAGCAGCAGCAACACCAGAAACCATAGCAGCAACACCAGTATTGGCAGCAACAGCAGCAGCAAAAACATCAGCAGCAGCAGCACAAGCAGCAAGAGCAGCAGCGGCACTAGCTACCGGAACACCAGCAGCAGTAACAGCAGGACTAGCAGCAGCAACACCAACAGCAACAGCAACAGCAACAGCAGCAACACCAGAAACCACAGCAGCAACACCAGTAGTGGCAACAACAGCAGCAGCAACAACATCAGGAACTGCAACAGCAGCAGCAGCAAGAACAGCAGCAACACCAGCACCAGCACCGGCAACAGCAGCTGCAACATCAGCAGCAAAAAAAGCAGCAATAGGACCAGCAGCAACAACAGGAGCAGGAGCAGCAACAGCAACAGCAACAGAAGCTGCAACACCAGCAGCAGCAACAACAGCAGCAGCAATAGCAACAGTAGCAGCAACAACAGCCGCAAAAGAACAGCAGCAGTAACACCAGCAACAGGAAGAGTAGCGACAGCAGCAGTGGCAACAGCAGCAGCAGCAGCCACAGCAGCAGCACCAGTAGCAGCAAAAGCAGCAACAACAGCAACTGCAGCAGCAGCAGCAGCAACATCAGAAGCACTAGCACCAGCAACAGCAGCAGCAACAGCATGCGCAGCAGCACCAATACCAGCAACAGCAGCAGCAACAGCATGCGCAGCAGCACCAATACCAGCAAAAGCAGCAACAACATCAGCAGCAGCAGGAGCAGCAGCAACAGCAAGAGCAGCACCAGCAGCAGTTCGACCACCAGTAGCAGCAACAGGATCAGTAGCAGCAATAGCTACAGCAACAGCAGCAGCCCCAGCAGCAGCAAAAGCAGCAGCAGCAGCACCAACACCAGCAGGGAGAGCAGCAGCAGCAGCCAAAGCACGAGCAACAGCAACAGCAGCAGCAGCCATATCAGTTGCAGCAACAGCAGCATCACCAGTAGCCACAGCACAAGAACCAGAAGCAACACCAGTGGCTGCAAGAGCAGCAGCAAAAGCAGCAGCAGCAGCAACACCAACAGCAACAAGAACAGCAACAAGAACAGCAACAACAGCAGCAACGCCAGCAGCAGCAACAACAGCAGCAACACCAACAAAAGTAGCAGCAACAGCAGCAGCAACAGCAGCAGTAGCAACAATAGCTACATCAACAGCAGGAGCCAGAGGAGCAGCAGCAGCAGCACAAACACCAACAGCAATAGTAGCAGCAGCAACATCATCAGCAGCAACAGCAGCAGCAACAGTAGCAGCAGCAACATGAGTAGCCGCAGCAACAATAGTCGCAGCAACACAAACAGCAACAGCAACAACAACAGCAGCAACACCAGAAACCATAGCAGCAACACCAGTAGTGGCAGCAACAGCAGCAGCAACAACATCAGCAGCAGTAACAGCAGCAGCAGCACAAGCAGCAAGAGCAGCAGCGGCACTAGCAGCCGAAACACCAGCAGCAGTAAGAGCAACACTAGCAGCAGCAACAACAACAGCAGCAGCAATAACAACAGTAGCAGCAACCCCAGCAACAAAACAACAGCAGCACTAGCACCAGCTGCAGCAACACAAGCAGAACCAACAGCAGAAACAGCAGCACCAGCAACAGCAGCTGCAACATCAGCAGCTCCAAAAGCAGCAACAGGACCAGCAGTAACAACAGGAGCCGCAACAGCAACAGCAACAGAAGCTGCATCACCAGCAGCAGCAACAACAGCAGCAGTTTTAGCAACAGTAGCAGCAACAACAGCAGCAAAAGAACAGCAGCAGCAACACCAGTAACAGGAAGAGTAGCGCCAGCAGCAGCAGCAGCCACAGCAGCAGCACCAGTAGCAGCAACAGCATCAACAACAGCAACAGCAGCACCAGCAGCAGCAACATCAGAAGCACTAGCACCAGCAACAGCAGCGGCAACAGTATGAGCAGCAGCACCAATACCAGCAACAGCAGCAACAACATCAGCAGCAGCACCAGCAGCAGCAGCAGCAACAGCAAGAGCAGCACGAGCAGCAGCACGGCCACCAGTAGCAGCAACAGGATCAGTTGCAGTAATAGCTACAGCAACAGCAGCAGCCCCAAATGCAGCAAAAGCAGCAGCAGCAGCAGCCAAAGCAGCAGCAACAGCAACAGCAGCAGCAGCAGCAGCCGTATCAGTTGCAGCAAAAGCAGCATCACCAGTAGCAGCAGCACCAGTACCAGAAGCAACACCAGTGGCTGCAAAAGCAGCAGCAAAAGCAGCAACAGCAGCAACACCAACAGCAACAACAGCAGCAACACCAGCAGCAGCAACACCAGCAGCAACAGCATCAGCAGCAGCACCAACACCAGCAACCATAGCAGCAACACCAGCAGTGGCAGCAGCAACAGCAGCATTAGCAGCAATAGCTACAGCAACAGCAGGAGCAAGAGGAGCAGCAGCAGCAGCACCAACACCAGCAGCAATAGCAGCAACAGCAGCAGCAACACCAGCAGCAACAGCAGCAGCAGCACCAGCAGTAGCACCAGCACCAGCAATAGCAACAACAGCAGCCACACCATCAGCAACAGCAGCAGCAATTGCAGCAACACTACGAGCAGTAGTAGGAGCAACAGCAACATTTGCTGCAGCAACAGCATCAGCAACAGCAGCACCAACACTAGCAACAGAAGGAACTGAACCAGCAGCAACACCAGCAGCAATAGCAGCACCAATGCCAGCAGCAACAGCAGCAGCAGTAGCCACATTACCAACAGCAACAGCAGCAGAAGCCACAGCAACAGCAGCAACACCAGCAGCAGCGTTAGCAGCATCCAAAGCAGCAGCAACAGTAGTAGCAGCACCAACCGCAGAATCAAAATTTACAGCATCATCAACAAGACTAGCAGTACCAACCGCAGCAGACGCAGCAAAGCAGCTACACCAGCAACAGCATAAACTGCAGCAGCAACAACAGCAGCAACACCAGAACCAGCAACAGCAGAAGAAACAGCAAAAACTGCAGCAACAGTAGAAGCATCACCAGCAGTAAAAACACCAGTAGCAACAGCTGCAGCAACACCAGCAGCAGTAACAGCAACACTAGCAGCAGCAACATCAACAGCACCAGCAACAGCAACAGCAGCAGCAGCCGTATCAGTTGCAGCAGCAGCAGCATCACCAGTAGCAGCAGCACCAGAACCAGAAGCAACACCAGTGGCTGCAAAAGCAGCAGCAAAAGCAGCAGCAGCAACAACACCAACAGCAACAAGAACAGCAACAACAACAGCAACAAAAGCAGCAATACCAGCAGCTGCAGCAACAGCAGCAACAGCAACAAAAGTAGCAGCAACAGCAGCAGCAAGAGCAACAGCAGCAGCTCCACCAGCAGCTGCAGCAACAGCAGCAGTAGCAACAATAGCTACAGCAACAGCAGGAGCCAGAGGAGCAGCAGCAGCAGCACAAACACCAACAGCAATAGCAGCAGCAGCTACAGCAGCACCAGCAACAGCAGCAGCAACACCAGCAGCAGCAATGGCAGCAGCAGCAATAGCATCAGCAGCAGCAACCCCAGCAGCAAAGCAGCAGCAGCAACACCAGCAGCAACAGCAGCAGCAGATTCAACACCACCAGCAACAGCCACAGCAGCAGCAGCAACACCAGAAGCCATAGCAGCAACACCAGTAGTGGCTGCAACAGCAGCAGCAACAACATCAGCAGCAGCAACAGCAGCAGCAACAGGAGCAGCAGCAGCAACATCAGCAGCTGCAGCAACAAAAGTATCAGCAACACAAACATCAACAGCAACAGCAGCAGCAGCAACACCAGAAACCATAGCAGCAACACCAGGAGTGGCAGCAACAGCAGCAACAACAACATCAGCAGCAGCAACAGCAGCAGCAGCACAGGCAGCAAGAGCAGCAGCGGCACTAGCAGCCGCAACACCAGCAGTAGTAACAGCAACAGTAGAAGCAGCAACAACAACAGCAGCAGCAATGGCAACTGCAGCAGCAACCCCAGCAACAAAACAACAGCAGCACTAGCATCAGCTGCAGCAACACCAGCAGAACCAAGAGCAGGAACAGCAGTAACAGCAGCAGCAGCAAGAACAGCAGCAACACCAGCATCAGCAACAGCAGCTGCAACATCAGCAGCAACAAAAGCAGCAACAGGACCAGTAGCAACAACAGGAGCAGCAACAGCAACAGCAACAGAAAAAACAACACCAGCAGCAGCAACAACAGCAGCAGCAATAGCAACAGTAGCAGCAACAACAGCCGCAAATGAACAGCAGCAGCTACTCCAGCAACAGGAAGAGTAGCGCCAGCAGCAGTGGCAACTGCAGCAGCAGCCACAGCAGCAGCACCAGTAGCAGCAACAGCAGCAACAACAGCAACTGCAGCACCAGCAGCAGCAACATCAGAAGCACTAGCACCAGCAACAGCAGCAACAACAGCATGAGCAGCAGCACCAATACCAGCAACAGCAGCAACAACATCAGCAGCAGCAGCAGCAGCAGCAACAGCAAGAGCAGCACCAGCAGCAGCACGACCACCAGTAGCAGCAACAGGATCAGTAGCAAAAATAGCTACAGCAACAGCAGCATCCCCAGCAGCAGCAAAAGCAGCAGCAGCAGCAGCCAAAGCAGCAGCAACAGCAACAGTAGCAGCAGCAGCAGCCGTATCAGTTGCAGCAACAGCAGCATCACCAGTAGCAGCAGCACCAGTACCAGAAGCAACACCAGTGGCTGCAAAAACAGCAGCAAAAGCAGCAGCAGCAGCAACAAGAACAGCAACAGCAACAGCAGCAGCAGCAACACCAGAAACCATAGCAGCAACACCAGTAGTGGCAGCAACAGCAGCAGCAACAACATCAGCAGCAGCAACAGCAGCAGCAGCACAAGCAGCAAGAGCAGCAGCGGCACTAGCTACCGGAACACCAGCAGCAGTAACAGCAGGACTAGCAGTAGCAACACCAACAGCAACAGCAGCAACACCAGAAACCATAGCAGCAACAACATCAGCAGCAGCAACAGCAGCAGCAGCAAGAACAGCAGCAACACCAGCACCAGCACCAGCAACAGCAGCTGCAACATCCGCAGCAAAAAAATCAGCAACAGGACCAGCAGCAACAACAGGAGCAGGAGCAGCAACAGCAATAGCAACAGTAGCAGCAACAACAGCCGCAAAAGAACAGCAGCAGCAACACCAGCAACAGGAAGAGTAGAGCCAGCAGCAGTGGCAACAGCAGCAGCAGCAGCCACAGCAGCAGCACCAATAGCAGCAAAAGCAGCAACAACAGCAACTGCAGCACCAGCAGCAGCAACATCAGAAGCACTAGCACCAGCAACAGCAGCAGCAACAGAATGAGCAGCAGCACCAATACCAGCAACAGCAGCAACAACATCAGCAGCAGCAGCAGCAGCAGCAATCGCAAGAGCAGCACCAGCAGCAGCACGACCACCAGTAGCAGCAACAGGGTCAGTAGCAGCAATAGCTACAGCAACAGCAGCAGCCCCAGCAGCAGCAAAAGCAGCAGCAGCAGCACCAACACCAGCAGGGAGAGCAGCAGCAGCAGACAAAGCACCAGCAACAGCAACAGCAGCAGCAGCCGTATCAGTTGCAGCAACAGCAGCATCACCAGTAGCAGCAGCACAAGAACCAGAAGCAACACCAGTGGCTGCAACAGCAGCAGCAAAAGCAGCAGCAGCAGCAACACCAACAGCAACAAGAACAGCAACAAGAACAGCAACAACAGCAGCAACACCAGCAGCAGCAGCAACAGCAGCAACACCAACAAAAGTAGCAGCAACAGCAGCAGCAACAGCAACAGCAGCAGCAGCTCCACCACCAGCAGCAGCAACAGCAGCAGTAGCAACAATAGCTACATCAACAGCAGGAGCCAGAGGAGCAGCAGCAGCAGCACAAACACCAACAGCAATAGCAGCAGCAGCTACAGCAGCACCAGCAACAGCAGCAGCAACACCAGCAGCAGCAACGGCAGCACAGCAATAGCAACAGCAGCAGCAACCCCAGCAGCAAAGCAGCAGCAGCAACACCAGCAGCAACAGCAGCAGCAGATGCAACACCACCAGCAACAGCAACAGCAGCAGCAGCAACACCAGAAGCCATAGCAGCAACACCAGTAGTGGCTGCAACAGCAGCAGCAACAACATCAGCAGCAGCAACAGCAGCAGCAACAGGAGCAGCAGCAGCAACATCAGCAGCCGCAGCCACAAAAGTATCAGCAACACAAACATCAACAGCAACAGCAGCAGAAGCAACACCAGAAACCATAGCAGCAACACCAGGAGTGGCAGCAACAGCAGCAACCACAACATCAGCAGCAGCAACAGCAGCAGCAGCACAGGCAGCAAGAGCAGCAGCGGCACTAGCAGCCGCAACACCAGCAGTAGTAACAGCAACAGTAGAAGCAGCAACAACAACAGCAGCAGCAATGGCAACTGCAGCAGCAACCCCAGCAACAAAACAACAGCAGCACTAGCATCAGCTGCAGCAACACCAGCAGAACCAAGAGCAGGAACAGCAGTAACAGCAGCAGCAGCAAGAACAGCAGCAACACCAGCACCAGCAACAGCAGCTGCAACATCAGCAGCAACAAAAGCAGCAACAGGACCAGTAGCAACAACAGGAGCAGCAACAGCAACAGCAACAGAAAAAACAACACCAGCAGCAGGAACAACAGCAGCAGCAATAGCAACAGTAGCAGCAACAACAGCAGCAAAAGAACAGCAGCAGCTACTCCAGCAACAGGAAGAGTAGCGCCAGCAGCAGTGGCAACTGCAGCAGCAGCCACAGCAGCAGCACCAGTAGCAGCAACAGCAGCAACAACAGCAACTGCAGCACCAGCAGCAGCAACATCAGAAGCACTAGCACCAGCAACAGCAGCAACAACAGCATGAGCAGCAGCACCAATACCAGCAACAGCAGCAACAACATCAGCAGCAGCAGCAACAGCAAGAGCAGCACCAGCAGCAGCACGACCACCAGTAGCAGCAACAGGATCAGTAGCAAAAATAGCTACAGCAACAGCAGCAGCCCCAGCAGCAGCAAAAGCAGCAAAAGCAGCAGCCAAAGCAGCAGCAACAGCAACAGTAGCAGCAGCAGCAGCCGTATCATTTGCAGCAACAGCAGCATCACCAGTAGCAGCAGCACCAGTACCAGAAGCAACACCAGTGGCTGCAAAAACAGCAGCAAAAGCAGCAGCAGCAGCAACAAGAACAGCAACAGCAACAGCAGCAGCAGCAACACCAGAAACCATAGCAGCAACACCAGTAGTGGCAGCAACAGCAGCAGCAACAACATCAGCAGCAGCAACAGCAGCAGCAGCACAAGCAGCAAGAGCAGCAGCGGCTCTAGCTACCGGAACACCAGCAGCAGTAACAGCAGGACTAGCAGTAGCAACACCAACAGCAACAGCAGCAACACCAGAAACCATAGCAGCAACAACATCAGCAGCAGCAACAGCAGCAGCAGCAAGAACAGCAGCAACACCAGCACCAGCACCAGCAACAGCAGCTGCAACATCCGCAGCAAAAAAATCAGCAACAGGACCAGCAGCAACAACAGGAGCAGGAGCAGCAACAGCAATAGCAACAGTAGCAGCAACAACAGCTGCAAAAGAACAGCAGCAGCAACACCAGCAACAGGAAGAGTAGAGCCAGCAGCAGTGGCAACAGCAGCAGCAGCAGCCACAGCAGCAGCACCAGTAGCAGCAAAAGCAGCAACAACAGCAACTGCAGCACCAGCAGCAGCAACATCAGAAGCACTAGCACCAGCAACAGCAGCAGCAACAGAATGAGCAGCAGCACCAATACCAGCAAAAGCAGCAACAACATCAGCAGCAGCAGCAGCAGCAGCAACCGCAAGAGCAGCACCAGCAGCAGCACGACCACCAGTAGCAGCAACAGGATCAGTAGCAGCAATAGCTACATCAACAGCAGCAGCCCCAGCAGCAGCAAAAGCAGCACCAGCAGCACCAACACCAGCAGGGAGAGCAGCAGCAGCAGACAAAGCACCAGCAACAGCAACAGCAGCAGCAGCCATATCAGTTGCAGCAACAGCAGCAGTAGCAACAATAGTTACATCAACAGCAGGAGCCAGATGAGCAGCAGCAGCAGCACAAACACCAACAGCAATAGCAGCAGCAGCTACAGCAGCACCAGCAACAGCAGCAGCAACACCAGCAGCAGCAACGGCAGCAGCAGCAATAGCAACAGCAGCAGCAACCCCAGCAGCAAAGCAGCAGCAGCAACACCAGCAGCAGCAACAGCAGCAGCAGATTGAACACCACCAGCAACAGCAACAGCAGCAGCAGCAACACCAGAAACCGTAGCAGCAACACCAGTAGTGGCTGCAACAGCAGCAGCCACAACACCATCAGCAGCAACAGCAGCAGCAACAGTGGCAGCAGCAACATCAGCAGCCGCAGCAACAATAGTCGCAGCAACACAAACAGCAACAGCATGAGCAGCAGCACCAATACCAGCAAAAGCAGCAACAACATCAGCAGGAGCAGCAGCAGCAGCAACAGCAAGAGCAGCACCAGCAGCAGCACGACCACCAGTGGCATCAACAGGATCAGTAGCAGCAATAGCTACAGCAACAGCAGCAGCCAAAGCACCAGGAACAGCAACAGCAGCATCACCAGTAGCAGCAGCACGAGAACCAGAAGCAACACCAGTGGCTCCAACAGCAGCAGCAGCAGCAATACCAACAGCAACAAGAACAGCAACAAGAACAGCAACAACAGCAGCAACACCAGCAGCAGCAACAGCAGCAACAGCAACAAAAGTAGCAGCAACAGCAGCAGCAACAGCAGCAGCAGCTACACCACCAGCAGCAGCAACAGCAGCAGTAGCAACAATAGCTACATCAACAGCAGGAGCCAGAGGAGCAGCATCAGCAGCACAAACACCAACACCAATAGCAGCAGCAGCTACAGCAGCACCAGCAATAGCAGCAGCAACACCAGCAGCAGCAACAGCAACATCAGCAGCAGCAACAGCATCAACAACAGCAACAGCAGCACCCGCAGCAGCAACATCAGAAGCACTAGCACGAGCAACAGCAGCAGCAACAGCATGAGCAGCAGCACCAATACCAGCAACAGCAGCAACAACATCAGCAGCAGCACCAGCAGCAGCAGCAGCAACAGCATGAGCAGCAGCACCAATACCAGCAACAGCAGCAACAACATCAGCAGCAGCACCAGCAGCAGCAGCAGCAACAGCAAGAGCAGCACGAGCAGCAGCACGGCCACCAGTAGCAGCAACAGGATCAGTTGCAGTAATAGCTACAGCAACAGCAGCAGCCCCAAATGCAGCAAAAGCAGCAGCAGCAGCAGCCAAAGCAGCAGCAACAGCAACAGCAGCAGCAGCAGGAGCCGTATCTGTTGCAGCAAAAGCAGCATCACCAGTAGCAGCAGCACCAGTACCAGAAGCAACACCAGTGGCTGCAAAAGCAGCAGCAAAAGTAGCAGCAGCAGCAACACCAACAGCAACAACAGCTGCAACACCAGCAGCAGCAACACCAGCAGCATCAGCAGCAGCAGCACCAACACCAGCAACCATAGCAGCAACACCAGCAGTGGCAGCAGCAACACCAGCAGTAGCAGCATTATGTTCAGCAACAGCAGGAGCAAGAGGAGCAGCAGCAGCAGCACCAACACCAGCAGTAATAGCAGCAACAGCAGCAGCATCACCAGCAGCAACAGCAGCAGCTGCACCAGCAGTAGCACCAGCACCAGCAATAGCAACAACAGCAGCCACACCATCAGCAACAGCAGCACCAATTGCAGCAACACTACCAGCAGTAGTAGGAGCAGCAGCAACACTTGCCACAGCAACAGCATCAGCAACAGCAGCACCAACACTTGCAACAGAAGGAATAGAACCAGCAGCAACACCAGCAGCAATAGCAGCACCAATGCCAGCAGCAACAGCTGCAGCAGCAGCCACATCACCAACAGCAACAGCAGCAGAAGCCACAGCAACAGCAGCAACACCAGCAGCAGCGTTAGCAGCATCCAACCGCAGAATCAAAATTTACAGCATCAGCAACAAGACTAGCAGCACCAACAGCAGCAGACGCAGCAAAGCAGCTACACCAGCAACAGCATAAACTGCAGCAGCAACAACAGCAGCAACACCAGAACCAGCAACAGCAGAAGAAACAGCAACAACAGCAGCAACAGCAGGAGCATCACCAGCAGTAAAAACACCAGTAGCAACAGTGGCAGGAACAGCAGTAACACCAAAAGCAGCATTAGCAGCAGCAGCAATATCAGCAGCAGCAACAGAAGCAGCACTAGGAGCAACAACACCAGCAGCAGTAGGAGCAGCAGCAACACTAGCAGCAGCAACAGCAACAGCTGCAGCAACACCAGCAGCAGTAACAGCAACACTAGCAGCAGCAACAACAACAGCAGCAGCAATAGCAACAACAGCAGCAACCCCAGCAACAAACCAACAGCAGCACCAGCACCAGCAGCAGGAACACTAGCGCAACCAACAGCAGAAACAGCAGCAATAGCAGCAGCAGCAAGAACAGCAGCAACACCAGCACCAGCAGCAGCAACAGCAGCTGCAACATCAGCAGCAACAAAAGCAGCAACAAGACCAGCAGCAACAACAGGAGCAGGAGCAGCAACAGCACCAGCAACAGAAGCAGCAACACCAGCAGTTGCAACAACAGCAGCAGCAATAGCAACAGCAGCAGCAACAACAGCCACAAAAGAACAGCAGCAGCAACACCAGCAACAGGAAGAGTAGCGCCAGCAGCAGTGGCAAAAGCAGCAGCAGCAGCTACAGCAGCAGCACCAGTAGCAGCAAAAGCAGCTACAACAGCAACTGCAGCACCAGCAGCAGCAACATCAGAAGCACTAGCACCAGCAACAGCAGCAGCAACCGCATGAGCAGCAGCACCAATACTAGCAAAAGCAGCAACAATATCAGCAGCAGCAGCAGCAACAGCAAGAGCAGCACCAGCAGCAGCACGACCACCAGTAGCAGCAACAGGATCAGTATCAGCAATAGCTGCAGCAACAGCAGCAGCCCCAGCAGCAGCAAAAGCAGCAGCAGCACCAACACCAGCAGCAAGAGCAGCAGCAGCAGCCAAAGCACCAGCAACAGCAACAGCAGCAGCAGCCGTATCGGTTGCAGCAACAGAAGCATCACCAGTAGCAGCAGCACCAGAACCAGAAGCACCTCCAGTGGCTGCAAAAGCAGCAGCAAAAGCAGCAGCAGCAGCAACACCAACAGAAACAAGAACAACAACAAAAACAGCAACAACAGCAGCAACACCAGCAGCTGCAGCAACAGCAGCAACAGCAACCAAAGTAGCAGCAACAGCAGCAGCAACAGCAACAGCAGCAGCAGCTCCACCAGCAGCAGCAGCAACAGCAGCAGTAGCAACAATAGCTACAGCAACAGCAGGAGCCAGAGGAGCAGCAGCAGCAGCACAAACACCAACAGCAACAGCAGCAGCAGCAACACAAGAAGCCACAGCAGCAACACCAGTAGTGGCTGCAAGAACAGCAGCAACAACATCAGCAGCAGCAAAAGCAGCAACCATAGTAGCAGCAACACCAACAGCAACAGCAACAGCTGCAGCAGCAACACCAGAAACCATAGCAGCAACACCAGTAGTGGCAGCAACAGCAGCAGCAGCAACATCAGCAGCAGCAACAGCAGCAGCAGCACAGGCAGCAAGAGCAGCAGCGGCACTAGCAGTTGCAACACCAGCAGCAGTAACAGCAACAGTAGAAGCAGCAACAACAACAGCAGCAGCAATAGCAACAGCAGCAGCAACCCGAGCAACAAAACAACAGCAGCAGCACTAGCACCAGCTGCAGCAACAGGACCAGCAGCAACAACAGGAGCAGCAACAGCAACAGCAACAGAATCTGCAACACCAGCAGCAAAAGATAAGCAGCAGCAATACCAGCAACAGGAACAGTAGAGCCAGCGGCAGTGGCAACAGCAGCAGCAGCAACAGCAGCAGCACTTTAGCAGCAACAGCAGCAACAACAGCAACAGCAGCACCAGCAGTAGCAACATCAGAAGCACTAGCAACAGCAACAGCAGCAGCAACAGCATGAGCAGCAGCACCAATACCAGCAACAGCAGCAACAACATCAGGAGCAGCAGCAGCAGCAGCAGCAACAGCAAGAGCAGCACCAGCAGTAGCACGACCACCAGTAGGAGCAACAGGATCAGTAGCAGCAATAGCTACAGCAACAGCAGCAGCCCCAAATGCAGCAAAAGCAGCAGCAACAGCGGCCAAAGCAGCAGCAACAGCAACAGCAGCAGCTGTATCAGTTGCAGCAACAGTAGCATCACCAGTATTAGCAGCACCAGTACCAGAAGCAACACCAGTTGCTGCAAAAACAGCAGCAAAAGCAGCAGCAGCAGCAACACCAACAGCAACAGCAACAGCAGCAGCAGCAACATCAGAAACCATAGCAGCAACACCAGTACTGGCAGCAACAGCAGCGGCAACAACATCAGCAGCAGCAACAGCAGCAGCAGCACAAGCAGCAAGAGCAACAGCAGCACTAGCTGCCGCAACACCAGCAGCAGTAACAGCAACACTAGCAGCAGCAACAACTACAGCAGCAGCAATAGCAACAGCAGCAGCAACCCCAGCAACAAAACAACAGCAGCACCAGCACCAGCAGCAGGAACACCAGCAGAACCAACAGCAGGAACAGCAGCAACAGCAGCAGCAGCAAGAACAGCAGCAACACCAGCACCAGCACCAGCAACAGCAGCTGCAACATCAGCAGCAACAAAAGCAACAATAGGACCAGCAGCAGCAACAGGAGCAGGAGCAGCAACAGCAACAGAAGCTACAACACCAGCAACAGCAACAACAGCAGCAGCAATAGCAACAGCAGCAGCAACAACAGCCGCAAAAGAACAGCAGCAGCAACACCAGCAACAGGTAGAGTAGCGCCAGCAGCAGTGGCAACAGCAGCAGCAGTAGCAACAGCAGCAGCCCAGTAGCAGCAAAAGCAGCAACAACAGCAACTGCAGCACCAGCAGCAGCAACATCAGAAGCACTAGCACCAGCAACAGCATGAGCAGCAGCACCAATACCAGCAAAAGCAGCAACAACATCAGCAGCAAACGGAAGAGCAGCACCAGCAGCAGCACGACCACCAGTAGCAGCAACAGGATCAGTAGCAGCAATAGCTACAGCAACAGCAGCAGCCCCAGCAGCAGCAAAAGCAGCAGCAGCAGCACCAACACCAGCAGCAAGAGCAGCAGCAGCAGCCAAAGCACCAGCAACAGCAACAGCAGCAGCAGCGGTATCAGTTGCAGCAACAGCAGCATCACCAGTAGCAGCAGCAAGAGAACCAGAAGCAACACCAGCGGCTCCAACAGCAGCAGCAAAAGCAGCAGCAGCAGCAATACCAACAGCAACAAGAACAGCAACAAGAGCAGCAAAAACAGCAGCAACACCAGCAGCAGCAGAACAGCAGCAACAGCAACAAAAATAGCAGCAACAGCAGCAGCAACAGCAACAGCAGCAGCAGCTCCACCACCACCAGCAGCAACAGCAACAGTAGCAACAATAGCTACATCAACAGCAGGAGCCAGAGGAGCAGCATTAGCAGCACAAACACCAACAGCAATAGCAGCAGCAGCTACAGCAGCACCAGCAACAGCAGGAGCAACACCAGCAGCAGCAACGGCAGCAGCAGCAATAGCAACGGCAGCAGCAACCCCAGCAGCAAAGCAGCAGCAGCAACACCAACAGCACCTGCAACAGCAGCAGCTGCAACACCAGAAACCATAGCAGCAACACCAGTAGTGACTGCAACAGGAGCAGCAACAACATCAGCAGCAGCAACAGCAGCAGCAACACTAGCAGCAGCAGCAACATCAGCAGTCGCAGCAACAATAGTAGCAGCAACAAAAACGGCAACAGCAACAGCAGCAGCATCAACACCAGAAACCATAGCAGCAACACCAGTAGTGGCAGCAACAGCAGCAGCAACAACATCAGCAGCAGCAACAGCAGCAGCAGCACTAGCAGCAAGAGCAGCAGCGGCACTAGCAGCCGCAACACCAGCAGCAGTAACAGCAACACTAGCAGCAGCAACAGCAACACTAGCAGCAATAGCAACAGCAGCAGCAACCCGAGCAACAAAACAACAGCAGCACTAGCACCAGCTGCAGCAACACCAGCAGAACCAAAAGAAGAAGCAGCAGCAATAGCAGCAGCAGCAAGAACAGCAGCAACACCAGCACCAGCAACAGCAGCTGCAACATCAGCAGCTCCAAAAGCAGCAACAGGACCAGCAGCAACAACAGGAGCAGCAACAGCAACAGCAACAGAATCTGCAACACCAGTGGCAACAGTAGCAGGAGCCACAGCAGCAGCACCAGTAGCAGCAACAGCAGCAACAACAGCAGCAGCAAAAGCAACAGTAGCAGCAACAACAGCAGCAAAAGAACAGCAGCAGCAACACCAGTAACAGGAAGAGTAGCACCAGCAGCAGCAACAACAGCAGCAGCAGCCACAGCAGCAGCACCAGTAGCAGCAACAGCAGCAACAACAGCAACAGCAGCACCAGCAGCAGCAACTTCAGAAGCACTAGCACCAGCAACAGCAGCAGCAACAGCATGAGCAGTAGCACCAATACCAGCAACCGCAGCAACAACATCAGCAGCAGCAGCAGCAGCAATGTCAAGAGCAGCACGAGCAGCAGCACGACCACCAGTAGCAGCAACAGGATCAGTAGCAGTAATAGCTACAGCAACAGCAGCAGCCCCAATTGGAGCAAAAGCAGCAGCAGCAGCGGCCAAAGCAGCAGAGACAGCAACAGCAGCAGCAGCAGCAGCCATATCAGTTGCAGCAACTGCAGCATCACCAGTAGCAGCAGCAACAGTACCAGAAGCAACACCAGTGGCTGCAAAAGCAGCAGCAAAAGCAACACCAACAGCAGCAGCATCAGCAGTAGCAACAGCAGCAGCAGCACCATCAGCAGCAGCAACAGCAAGACTAGCAGCAGCAGCAACAACAGCAACAGCAGCCGCAACAACAGCAACATAAGCAGCAACACCAGCAGCAACAGCAACTGCAGCAGCAACATCAGCAACAGCAGTAACAAAAGTATCAGCAATGCCAGCAGCAACAGCAACAGCAGCTGCAAAATCAGCAGCACCAAAAGCAGCATCAGGACCAGCAGCAACAACAGGAGCAGCAACAGCAACAGCAACAGAAGCAGCAACACCAGCAGCAGCAACAACAGCAGCAGCAATAGCAAAAGCAGCAGCAACTACAGCAGCAAAAGAACAGCAGCAGCAACAACAGCAACAGGAAGAGTAGCGCCAGCAGCAGTGGCAACAGTAGCAGCAGCCACAGCAGCAGCACCAGCAGCAGCAACAGCAGCAACAAGAGCAACAGCAGCACCAGCAGCAGCAACATCAGAAGCACTAGCACCAGCAACAGCAGCAGCAACAGCATGAGCAGCAGCACCAATACCAGCAACAGCAGCAACAACATCATCATCAGCAGCAGCAGCAAAAGCAGCCATATCAGTTGCAGCAAAAGCTGCATCACCAGTAGCAGCAGCACCAGTACCAGAAGCAACACGAGACATTGCAAAAGCAGCAGCAAAAGCAGCAGCAGCAGCAACACCAACAGCAACAAGAACAGCAACAACAACAACAACAACAGCAGCAACACCAGCAGCAGCAACACCAGCAGCAGCAGCAACAAAAGTAGCAACAACACCAGCAGCAACAGCAGCAGCACCAACACCAGCAACCATAGCAGCAACACCAGCAGCGGCAGCAGCAACACCAGCAGTAGCAGCAATAGCTACAGCAACAGCAGGAGCAAGGGGAGCAGCAGCAGCAGCACCAACACCAGCAGCAATAGCAGCAACAGCAGCAGCAACACCAGCAGCAACAGCAGCAGCAGCACCAGCAGTAGCACCAGCACCAGCAATAGCAACAACAGCAGCCACACCAGCAACAGCAGCAGCAATTGCAGCATCACCAACACCAGCAGCATAAGCAGCAACACTACCAGCAGTAGTAGGAACAGCAGCAACACTAGCAACAGCAACAGCATCAGCAACAGCAGCACCAACACTAGCAACAGAAGGAACTGAACCAGCAGCAACACCAGCAGCAATAGCAGCACCAACACCAGCGGCAACAGCAGCAGCAGCCACATTACCAACAGCAACAGCAGCAGAAGCCACAGCAACAGCAGCAACACCAGCAGCAGCGTTAGCAGCATCCAAAGCAGCAGCAACAGTAGTAGCAGCACCAACCGCAGAATCAAAAGTTACAGCATCAGCAACAAGACTAGCAGCACCAACAGCAGCAGACGCAGCAAAGCAGCTACACCAGCAACACCATAAACTGCAGCAGCAACAACAGCAGCAAGACCAGAACCAGCAACAGCAGAAGAAACAGCAACAACAGCAGCAACAGCAGGAGCATCAGCAGCAGCAGCAACACCAGTAGCAACAGCAGCAGGAACAGCAGTAACACCAAAAGCAGCAGCAGCAGCAGCAATATCAGCAGCAGCAACACCAGCAGCACTAGCAGCAACAACACCAGCAGTAGTAGGAGCAGCAGCAACACTAGCAGCAGCAACAGCAACAGCTGCAGCAACACCAGCGGCAACAGCAAGAGCAACACCAGCAGCAGCAACCGCAGCACCAGCACCAGCAGCAGCTACAGCAGTAGTAGCAGAGGCAGCAACACAAGCAGAAGCAACAGCAACAGTATCAGCAACAGCAACACAAGCAGCACTAGCAGCAACAGCAGCAGTAGCATCAACAGCAGCAGCAACAGCAGCAGCACCAACACCAGCAACAACAGCAGCAGCACCACCACCAGCAGCAGCAACAGCAGTACCACCAACATGAGCAACAACACCAGCAGCAACAGCAGCAGCACCAGCACCAGCAGCAGCAGCAACAGTAGCAGCAGCAGCAGCAACAGCAGCAGCAACAGCAAAAGCAGCAGCAACACCAGCAGCACCAAAACAAACAACAACAATGGCAGCAGCACCAGCAGCAGCAGCAACAGCAGTAGCCCCAGCACTTCAACAAAAGCAGCACCAACAGCAGCAACAGGAACAGCAGCAACAACAGCAGCAGCAACAGCAACAGCAGCAGCAACACCAGCAGCAGCAACAACAGCAGCAGCAATAGCAACAGCAGCACCAGCAACAGCAGCAAAAGAACAGCAGCAGCAACTCCAGCAACATGAAGAGCAGCGCCAGCAGAGGCGGCAACAGCAGCAGAAGCAACAGCAGCAGCACAAGTAGCAGCAACAGCAGCAACAATAGCACCAGCAGCAGCACCAGCAGCAACATCAGCAGCGCTAGCACCAGCAACAGCAGCAGCAACAGCATGAGCTGCAGCACCAGTACCAGCAACAGCAGCAACAACATCAGCAGCAGCAGCAGCAACACCAGCAGCAACAGCAAGAGCAGCACCAGCAGCAGCACCGCCACCAGTAGCAGCAACAAGATCAGTAGCAGCAATAGCTACAGTAATAGCAGCAGCCCCAGCAGCAGCAACCGCAGCAGCAGCACCAACACCAGCAGCAAGAGCAGCAGCAGCAGCAAAAGCACCAGCAACAGCAACAGCAGCAGCAGCAGCCGCCGTATCAGTTGCAGCAACAGCAGCAGCACCAGTATCAGCAGCCCCAGAACCATCAGCAACACAAGTGTCTGCACCAGCAGCAGGAGCAGAAGCAACAAAGCAACAGCAGCAGCAGCAACTACAGCAGCAACAGTAGCCGACCCAAAACCAGAAACAACAGCAGCAACAGCACCAGCAGCAGCAGCAACAGCAGCAACAACATCAGCAGGAGCAGCAACAAAAGTAGCAGCAACACCACAACAACAGCAACAGCAGCAGCAGCTCCACTACCACCAGCAGCCACAGCAGCAGTAGCAGCAATAGATAGAGCAACAGCAGGAGAAAGAGGAGCAGCAGCAGCAACACAAACACCGACAGCAATAGCAGCAGCAGCAACAGCAACAAAAGTAGCAGCAAAACCAGCAGCAACAGCAACAGCAGCAGCAGCAACAGCAGCAGCAGCAGCAGCAGCAGTAGCAGCAATAGCTACAGCAACAGCAGGAGCAAGAGGAGCAGCAGCAGCAGCACAAACACCAGCAGCAATAGCAGCAGCAGCTACAGCAGCACCACCAACAGCAGCAATAGAAACAGCAACAGGAACACCAGCAGCAGCAACAACAGCAACAGCAACAGCAACAGCAACAGCAGCAGCAACCCCAGCAGCAAAGCAGCAGCAGCAGTAGCAACACCACCAGCAGCAGCAACATCAGCAGCCGCAGCAACAATAGTAGCAGCAACACCAACAACAACAGCAACAGCAGCAGCAGCAACACCAGAAACCATAGCAGCAACACCAGTAGTGGCAGCAACAGCAGCAGCAACAACATTAGCAGCAGCAACAGCAGCAGCAGCACTAGCAGCACTAGCAGCAGCAACACCAGCAGCAGCAACAACAACAGCAGCAGCGATAGCAACAGCAGCAGCAACACCAGCAACTGAACAACAGCAGCACCAGCACCAGCAGCAGGAACACCATCAGAACCAACAGCACAACACAACACCAGCAGAAGCAAGAGGAGAAACAGCAGCAACAGCAGCAACAGCAGTAGACGCAACATCAGCAGCCGCAGCAACAGCAGCAACAGCAGCAGCAGCAAGAACAGCAGCAACACCAGCACCAGCAAAAGCAGCAGAACCAGCAGCAGCAACAGCAGCAACAGCAACTACAGCAGCAACAGCAGACACACCAACACCAAAAACAAAAGTAGCAACAGCACCAGCACCAGAAACAACATCAGCAGCAGCAACAGCAGCAGCAGCACTAGCAGCAAGAGCAGCAGCAGCACTAGCAGCCGCAACACCAGCAGCAGTAACAGCAACACTGGCAGCAGCAACAACAACAGCAGCAGCGATAGCAACAGCAGCAGCAACCCCTGCAACTAAAGAACAGCAGCACCAGCACCAGCAGCAGCAACACCATCAGAACCAACAGCAGGAACAGCAGCAACACCAGCACCAGCAACAGCAGCTGCAACAGCAGCAGCAAGAGCACCAGCAACAGCAGAAGCACCAACAGCAGCAACAGCAGCAGCACTAGCAACACAACACCAGCAGAAGCAAGAGGAGGAACAGCAGCAACAGCAGTAGATGCAACATCAGCAGCCGCAGCAACAGCAGCAGCAGCAGCAAGAACAGCAGCAACACCAGCACCAGCAAAAGCAGCAGAACCAGCAGCAGCAAAAGCAGCAGCAGCAACAGCTGCAACAGCAACTACAGCAGCAACTGCAGACACACCAACACCAGAAACAACAGCAGTAACAGCACCAGCAGCAGCAGCAACATCAGCAGCAGCAGCAACAAAAGTAGCAGCAACAACAGTGGCACCAGCAACGGCAGCAGCAGCTCCACCACCAGAAGCAGCAACAGCAGCAGTAGCAGGAATAGCTACAGCAACAGCAGGAGCAGGAGAAGCAGCAGCAGCAGCACAAACACCAACAGCAATAGCAGCAGCAGCAATGGAAGCACCAGCAACAACAGTAGCCGCAACACCAGCAGCAACTGCAACAGCAGCTCAACCACCACCAGCAGCAACAGCAGCAGCAGCTCCACCACCAGCAGCAGCAACAGCAGCAGTAGCAGCAATAGCTACAGCAACAGCAGGAGCAAGTGGAGCAGCAGCAGCAGCACAAACACCAACAGCAATAGCAGCAGCAGCAACTGCAGCACCCGCAACAGTAGCAATAGCAACAACAGCAGCAATAGCAACAGCAGCAGCAACCCCAGCAGCAAAGCAACAGCAGCAGCAACAGCAGCAGCAACAGCAGCAGCAGCAGCAACATCAGCAGCCGCAGCAACAATAGTAGCAGCAACACCAACAGCCACAGAAACAGCAGCATCAGCAACACCAGAAACCATAGCAGCAACACCAGTAGTGGCAGCAACAGCAGCAGCAACAACATCAGCAGCAGCCACAGCAGCAGCAGCACTAGCAGCAAGAGCAGCAGTGGAACTAGCAGCCGCAACAGCAGCAGCAGTAACAGCAGCAAAAGCAACACCAACAGCAGCAGCATCAGCAGTAGCAACAGCAGCAGCAACACCATCAGCAGCAGCAACAGCAAGACTAGCAGCAACAGCATCACCAGCAACAGCAGCCGCAACAACAGTGACATAAGCAGCAACACCAGCAGCAACAGCAAAAGCAGCAGCAACATCAGCAACAGCAGTAACAAAAGTATCAGCAATGCCAGCAGCAACAGCAACAGCAGCTGCAACATCAGCAGCACCAGAAGCAGCATCAGGACCAGCAGCAACAACAGGAGCAGCAACAGCAACAGCAACAGAAGCAGCAACACCAGCAGCAGCAACAACAGCAGCAGCAATAGCAACAGCAGCAGCAACAAAAGCAGAAAAAGAACAGCAGCAGCAACAACAGCAAGAGGAAGAGTAGTGCTAGCAGCAGTGGCAACAGTAGCAGCAGCCACAGCAGCAGCACCAGCAGCAGCAACATCAGAAGCACTAGCACCAGCAACAGCAGCAGCAACAGCATGAGCAGCAGCACCAATACCAACAACAGCAGCAACAACATCAGCAGCAGCAGCAGCAGCAGCAGCATGACCACCAGTAGCAGGATCAGTAGCAGCAACAGCTACAGCAACAGCAGCAGACCCAAAAGCAGCAAAAGCAGAAGCAGCAGCACCAACACCAGCAGCAAGAGCCGCAGCAGCAGCCAAAGCACCAGCAACAGCAACAGCAGCAGCAGCAGCCGTATCGGTTGCCACAACAGCAGCATCACCAGTAGCAGCAGCACCAGAACCAGAAGCAACACCAGTGGCGGCAAAAGCAGCAGCAAAAGCAGCAGCAGCAACACCAACAGCAACAAGAACAGCAACAACAACAACAACAGCAGCAGCAACACCAGCAGCAGCAACACCAGCAGCAGCAGCAACAAAAGTAGCAGCAACACCAGCAGCAACAGCAGCAGCAGCAGCAGCAGCACTAACACCAGCAACCATAGCAGCAACACCAGCAGCGGCAGCAGCAACACCAGCAGTAGCAGCAATAGCAGCAACAGCAGGAGCAACACCAGCATCAGCAACTGCAGCAGCACCAGCACCAGCAACAGCAGTAGTAGCAGAGGCAGCAACACAAGCAGCAGCAACAGCCACAGTATCAGCAACAGCAACACAAGCAGCACCTGCTGCATCAGCAGCAGTAGCATCAACAGCAGCAGCAACAGCAGCAGCACCAACACCAGCAACAACAGCAGCAGCACAACCACCAGCAGCAGCAACAGCAGTACCACCAACAGGAGCAATAACACCAGCAGCAACAGCAGCAGCACCAGCACCAGCAGCAGCAGCAACAGTAGCAGCAGCAACAGCAACAGCAGCAGCAACAGCAAATGCAGCAACAACACCAGCAGCACCAAAACAAACAACAACAATGGCAGCAGCAGCAGCAGCAACAGCAACAGCAGTAGTCCCAGCACGAGCAACAAAAGCACCACCAACAGCAGAAACAGGAACGGCAGAAACAACAGCAGCAGCAACAGCAACAACAGCACCACCAACAGCAGCAAAGCAGCAGCAGCAGCAGCAACATCAGCAGCAGCAGCAGCAGCAGTAACATCAGCAACAACAGCAACAGCAGCAGCAGCAACACCAGAAACCATAGCAGCAACACCAGTAGCGGGATCAACAGCAGCAGCAACAACATCAGCAGCAGCAACAGCAGCAGCAGCACTAGCAGCAAGAGCAGCAGCAGCACTAGCAGCCGCAACACCAGCAGCAGTAACAGCAAAACTAGCATCAGTAACAGCAACACTAGCAGCAGCAACAACAACAGCAGCAGTAATAGCAACAGCAGCAGCAACCCCAGCAACTAAACAACAGCAGCACCAGCACCAGCAGCAGCAACACCATCAGAACCAACAGCAGGAACAGCAGCAACAGCAGAAGCAGCAAGAACAGCAGCAACACCAGCACCAGCAACAGCAGCAGCAAGAGCACCAGCAACAGCAGAAGCACCAACAGCAGCAACAGCAGCAGCACTAGCAACACAACACCAGCAGAAGCAAGAGGAGGAACAGCAGCAACAGCAGCGGCAGCAAGAACAGCAGCAACACCAGCACCAGCAAAAGCAGCAGAACAAGCAGCAGCAACAGCAGCAGCAGCAGCAGCAACAGCAGCAGCAGCAGCACCAACACCAGCAACCATAGCAGCAACACCAGCAGCGGCAGCAGCAACACCAGCAGTAGCAGCAATAGCTACAGCAACAGCAGGAGCAAGGGGAGCAGCAGCAGCAGCACCAACACCAGCAGCAATAGCAGCAACAGCAGCAGCAACACCAGCAGCAACAGCAGCAGCAGCACCAGCAGTAGCAGCAGCACCAGCAATAGCAACAACAGCAGCCACACCAGCAGCAGCAGCAGCAATTGCAGCATCACCACTACCAGCAGCATAAGCAGCAACACTACCAGCAGTAGTAGGAGCAGCAGCAACACTAGCAACAGCAACAGCATCAGCAACAGCAGCACCAACACTAGCAACAGAAGGAACTGAACCAGCAGCAACACCAGCAGCAATAGCAGCACCAACACCAGCGGCAACAGCAGCAGCAGCCACATTACCAACAGCAACAGCAGCAGAAGCCACAGCAACAGCAGCAACACCAGCAGCAGCGTTAGCAGCATCCAAAGCAGCAGCAACAGTAGTAGCAGCACCAACCGCAGAATCAAAAGTTACAGCATCAGCAACAAGACTAGCAGCACCAACAGCAGCAGACGCAGCAAAGCAGCTACACCAGCAACACCATAAACTGCAGCAGCAACAACAGCAGCAAGACCAGAACCAGCAACAGCAGAAGAAACAGCAACAACAGCAGCAACAGCAGGAGCATCAGCAGCAGCAGCAA
>JANJGN010000002.1:121209940-121237440 GCA_026770705.1 Isurus oxyrinchus | reverse complement strand
GAGTGTGTGCGAGTGTGGGTGTATGTGTGTGAGTGTGAGTTTGTGTGTGTGAGAGTGTGTGTGTGTGAGTGTGAGAAAGAGATTGTGTGTGGCGATGTATGTGTTTTTGTGTGTGTGTGAGAGTATGTGTGTATGTGTGAGTATGTGTGTGTGTGTATATGTATATAAGTGTGTGTGTGAGTGTGACAATGTGTGAGTGTGTGTGTGCGTGAGTGTGTGTGACTGTGTGTGAGTGAATGTGTGACTGTGAGTGTGTGAGTGTGAGTGTGGGTGTATGTGTGTGAGTGTCAGTGTGGGTGTATGTGTGTGAGTGTATGTATGTGTGTGTATGTTTGAGTGAATGTGTTAGTGTGAGTGTGTGTGTGAGTGTGTGCGCGTGAGTATGCGTGTGAGAGAGTTTGTGTGTATGTGTGAATGTGTATGTGTGCAATTGTGTGTGAGTGTGACTGTGTATGTGAGTGTGTCAGTGTATGTGTGAGAGGGTGTTTGTGTCAGTGTGTGTGTATGTGTGAGTGTATGTGTGTGTGAGTGTGTGTGAGTGTGAGTTTGTGTGTGTGTGAGTGTGTGTATGTGGGTGAGTGTGAGAGTGTGAGTGTGTGTGTATATGTGTGTGAGTGTATGTATGTGTGTGTATGTTTGAGTGAATGTGTGTTAGTGTGAGTGTGTGTGTGAGTGTGTGTATGTGTGTGAGTGTGTGAGTGTGTGTGTGTTTATGTGTGTGTGTGTGAGTGCGAGTGTGTGTGTGAGTGTGTGTGTGTGTGTGTTGAGTGTGTGAGTGTGTGTGAGTGTGACTTTGTGTGTGTGTGTAAGCGAGTGAGTGAGTGAGTGTGTGTGTGAGTGTATGTGTGTGAGTGTGTGTGTGTGTGTGTATATGTGTGTGTGTGATTGTGTGTGTGTTTATGCATGTGTGCGTGTGAGTGTTTGTGTATGTGTGTGAGTCTTTGTGTGAGTGTGTGCGAGTGTGTCTGAGTGTGAGTGTGTGTTTGTATGTGTGTGTATGTGTGTGAGTGTGAGTGTGTATGTGTGTATATGTGTGTGTGTAAGTGTGACCATGTGTGAGTGTGTGTGAGTGTGTCTGACAGTGTGTGTGTGAGAGTGTGGGTGTATGTATTTGAGTGTGAGTGTTGTTGTGTGTGAGAGTGTGTGAGTGCATGTGTGAGTGTGTGTGTGTGTGAGAGTGTGTGTTTTTATGTGTGTGTGTACGTGCGAGTGTGTTTATATGTGTGTGTGAGTGTGTATGAGTGTGTGTGTGTGTATATGTGTTTGGATGTGTGTGCGTGTGAGTGTGAATGTGTGTGTGTGCATGTATGTGTGTGAGTGTGTGTGTGAGCGTGTGTATGTGTGTGAGTGTGAGTGTGTATGTGTGTATATGTGTGAGTGTGATGATGTGTGTGTGTGTTGGTGTGAGTGTGTGAGTGTGAGTGTGTGAGTTTTTGTGTCTGTGTGTGTGAGTGTGTAGGTGTGTGTGTATATGTGTGAGTGTCTGCATCTGTGCGAGTGTGTCTGTGTTTATGAGTGAGTGTGTGTGTGTGAGAGGTTGTGCATGTGTGTGAGTCTGTGTGTGAGTGTGTGTGAGTGTGCGTGTGAGTTTGTATGTGTGTGTATGTGTGTGAGTGTGAGCATGTGTGTGTGAGTGTGTGTGTATGTGTGTGAGTGTGAGTAGTGTATGTTTGTATACGTCTGTGTGTGTGTGACCATGTGTGATAGTGTGTGTGTGAGAGTTTCTGAGTGTGTGTGTTTGAGTGTGTGTGTGAGAGCGAGTGTGAGTGTGTATGTGTTTTTGTGCGAGTGTGAGTATGTGTGTGAGTCTGTGTGTGAGAGAGAGGGTGTGTTTGAGAGTATGTGTGTGTGTGAGTGTGTATATGTGTATATCTATGAGTGTGTGAGTGTGTTTGTGAGAGTATATGTTTGTGTGTGTGTGTATATGTCCACATGTGTGAGTGTGACCATGTGCATGAGCGTGAGTGTGTGTGACCGTGTGTGAGTGTGTGTGTGTGAGTGTGAGTGTGTGTGTGTGTTTATGTGAGTGTGTGTATATGTGTCTGTGTGTGTGTGTGTTTATGTGTGTGTGTGTGTTTGTGTATGTGTGTGAGTCTGTGTCTGTGTGTGAGTGTGTCTGAGTGTGCGTGTGTGTTTGTATGTGTGTGTGCGTGAGTGTGTGTGACCGTGTCTGAGTGTGTGTGTAAGTGCGTGAGTGCGTGAGTGTGAGTGTGAGTGTGTGTGAGTGTGGGTGTATGTGTTTGAGTGTTAGTGTGTGTTTGTATGTGTGTGTAAGTGTGTGAGAGTGTGTGTGAGTGTGTGAGCATGTGAGTGTGAGTGTGTGAGTGTTTGTGAGTATGAGTGTGTGTGTGTGTGTGAGTGTGTGTATGGGTGTGTGTGTATGTGTGAGTGTGTGTGTCCGTGTGAGTGTGTGTTTATGTGTGTGTGTGAGTGTGTGAGTGTGTATGAGGGTGTGTATGTGTATATGTGTTTGTATGTGTTTGTGTATGTGTATGAGTCTGTGTGTGAGCGTGTATGTGGGTCTGAGTGTGTGTGTGAGTTTTTATGTGTGAGTATATGTGTGAGTGTGAGCATGTGTGTGTGAGTGTGTGTGTATGTGTGTGAGCTTGAGTAGTGTATGCTTGTATACGTGTGTGTGTGATTGTGACCATGTGTGAGTGTCTGTGTGTGTGAGTGCGTGTGACTGTGTGTGAGTGTGTGAGTGTGAACATGAGTGAGTGTGAGTGTGTGTGAGAGAGAGTTTCTGAGTGTGTGTGTTTGAGTGAGTGTGTGAGAGAGAGTGTGAGTGTGTATGTGTTTTTGTGTGAGTGTGAGTGTGTGTGAGTCTGTGTGTGTGAGAGAGAGGGTGTGTTTGAGAGTATGTATGTGTGTGTGTGTGTATATGTTTATATGTGTGAGTGTGTGTGTGTGAGTGTGTGAGTGTGAGTTTGTGTGAGTGTGGGTGTATGTGTGTGAGTGTGAGTGTGTGTCTGTGTGTGTGTGTGAGTGTGTGTGAGTGTGGGTGTATGTGTGTGAGTGTGATTGTGAGTGTGTGTGTGTGAGTGTATGTGAGTGTGGGTGTATGTGTGTGAGTGTATGTGAGAGCGTGTGTGTATGTGTGAGTGTGTGTGTGAGAGAGAGTGTGTGTGGCTATGTATGTGTTTTTGTGTGTGTGTGAGAGTATGTGTGTGAGAGTGTGTGTGTGTGTGAGAGGGTATGTGTGTGTGTATATGAGTGTGTGTATGTGTGTGTGTGTGTGTGTGAGTGTGTATGTGTGAGTGTGTGTGTCCGTGTGAGTGTGTTTGTTTATATGGATGAGTGAGTGTGTGGGTATGTATGAGTGTGTGTGTGCATATATGTGTTTGGATGTGTGTGTGTGTGAGTGTGAACGTGTGTGTGTGTGTGTGAGTATGTGTGTGAGTGTGTGTGAGGGTGTGTATGTGTATGAGTGTGAGTGTGTATGTGTGTATATGTGTGAGCGTGATGATGTGTTGGTGTGTGTTTTGGTGTGAGTGTGTGAGTGTGTGTGTGAGTGTGAGTTTGTGTGAGTGTGGGTGTATGTGTGTGAGTGTGAGTGTGTGTCTGTGAGTGTGGGTGTATGTGTGTGAGTGTGAGTGTGAGTGTGTGTGTGTGACTGTGTGTGAGTGTGTGAGTGTGAACATGAGTGAGTGTGAGTGTGTGTGTGAGAGAGTTTCTGAGAATGTGTGTTTGAGTGTTTGTGTGAGAGAGAGAGTGTGAGTGTGTGAGCGTGTGTGAGTGTGGGTGTATGTGTGTGAGTGTGTGTGTGTGAGTGTTTGTGCGAGATAGAGAGTGTGTGTGAGTGTGTATGTGTTTATGTGTGAGTGTGTGAGAGTATGTGTGTGAGTGTGTGTGTGAGAGTATGTGTGTGAGTGTGTATATGTGTATATGTGTGTGTGTGTGTGTGAGTGTGAGTGTGTATGTGTGTATATGTGTGAGTGTGATTATGTGTTGGTGTGAGTGTGTGAGTGTGAGTGTGTGAGTGTGAGTTTGTGTGAGTGTGGGTGTATGTGTGTGAGTGTGTGTCTGTGAGTGTGTGTGAGTGTGTGTGTATGTGTGTGAGTGTGAGTGTGTGAGTGTGTGTGAGTGTGGGTGTATGTGTGTGAGTGTGTGTGCGAGAGAGAGAGTGTTTGTTTGTGTGTATGTGTTTAGGTGTGAGTGTGTGAGAATATGTGTGGAATTGTGTGTGTGAGAGTATGTGTGTGTGAGTGTGTAAATGTGTATATGTGTGTGTGTGTGTGAGTGTGACCATGTGAGTATGTGTGTGCGTGAGTGTGTGTGACTGTGTGTGAGTGTGAGTGTGTGAGTGTGAGTGTGTGTGTGGTGTATGTGTGTGAGTGTGTGTGGGTGTATGTGTGTGAGTGTGTGTGTGAGTGCATGTCTGTGAGTGATTATGAGTGTGTGTGTGAGTGTGTGTGTGTGAGTGTGTCACACAGTCACACTCACACACTCTCGCACACATACACACTCACACATACACACACAGAGACTCTTTGACACACATACTCATACACACACACACACTCAGACTCACATACACAACCACACACACTTACTGTCACACACACACATTCTCACACTCACACATACACATACGTACACACATACACTCTCTCAATCCCACACTCACACACACACATACACAGACACTCTCACACACACAGAATTACTCACACACACATTCTTTCACATGCTCACACTCTCTCATGCACACACACACAGATTTCACTCACACATACTCTCACACTCGCACACATACACACTCACACATACACACACACACAGACTCTCTCACACACATACTCACGCACACACACTCACACACACACACTCTAATACACACATACAAACACACACACACACATACACACACTCATTCATACACACACACATAAACACACACTCACACAGGTGCACATACACAATCACACATACACACTCACATACATAGACACTCTCTGACATGCACACACTCACACTCACACACACAAACTCACACACACACACTCACACAATCACTCACACACATGCAATCACACATACCCTCACACACATACACCCACACTCACACTCACACACATACACTCACACTCACACACACTCACACTCACGCACTCACACACTCACACTCACACACTCACTCACACACAGTCACACACACTCACGCACACACATACTCACAAATGGTCACACTCACACATACACATGTACACATATACACTCACACACACACACACTCACACACATACTCTCACACACTCACACATTAACACATACACACTCACACACACACTCTCTCTCGCACACACACTCACACACACACACACTCACACACAAATACTCACACTCACACACACACACACACACATACACACACTCATACACAGACTCACACAGTCACACATACAAACTCACACTCAAACACTCTCACACACACACACTCACACACTCACACACTCACACACATACACACGCAGACACATACACACACACACACACTCACACTCATGCACTGACACACACATACACAAACATTCACACACTCACACTCACACGCACACAGTCACACTCACATACACACACACACACATACACAAATACACACACACTCGCTCACACTCACACACATACACACACACACAAACACAAAGCACAGTCAGACACACTCACACACAGACTCACATTCACAGACATACACTCACACATACACACTCACGCACACATTCACACACACAAACTCACACTCACACCCACACAAACTCACACTCACACACACACACACATACACTCACACACATATACATACACACCCACACACTCCCACATTCACACACATACACTCACACACACATACACACTCACACTCATACACTCACAAACATTCACACACACACACTCACACACACACTCACACTCACACACATATACTCTCACTCACACACACTCACGCATACACACATACACACACTCATACTCACACACATGCACTCACACATAAACAGACTCACACACTCACACATACAAACTCACACTCAAACACTCTCTCACACACACACTCACACACATACACACGCAGACACATACACACACACACACACTCACACTCATGCACTCACACACACATACACAAACATTCACACACTCACACGCACACAGTCACACTCACACACACACTCGCACACATACACAAATACACACACACTCGCTCACACTCACACATACACACACATACAAACACACAGGCACAGTCAGACACACTCACACACAGACTCACATTCACAGACATACACTCACACATACACACTCACACACACACACAGACAAACTCACACTCACACACACTCACACACACACAAACTCACACTCACACACACACACACATACACTCACACACTCACACACATATACATACACACTCACACACTCCCACATTCACACACATACACTCACACACACATACACACTCACACTCATACACACACACACAAACATTCACAGACTCACACTCACACACTCACAGTCACACTCTCACACACACACTCGCACACATACACACACACATGCTTACACTCACACACATACACACACATACAAATACACGCTCACACGCAGAAACACTCAGACACACACACACAGACTCACACATACACAAACACTCACACACACACTCACACACTCACACACATACACACACACACTCACACACACTCCCACACTCACACACACACTCACACTCATGCATCACACACACACACAGAGTCATACACACATACTCTCACACTCACACGCACTCACACTCATACACACATACAAGCACACACACTCACATTCACACTCATACACACTCACACACACTTACACACACCTACACACACTCACACATACACACACACAAACACACACAATCACACACACACACACACACAATCACACATACACACTCACACACATAGACACACTCTGACACACACACACTCACACACACACTCACACAATCACTCACACACATGCACTCACAAACACACTCACATACATACACCGACACTCACACTCACACACCTAAACCCACACTCAAACTCACACACTCACACTCTCACCCTCACACAGTCACTCACACACAGTCACAGACACTCACACACACACACACTCACACATGGTCACACTCACACACACACTTATATACATATACACACACACACACACTCTCTCACACACACACTCACACACACACACTCTCTCTCGCACACATACTCATGCACACACACTCAAACACATACACTCTCATTCACACATACAAACACACACACTCACACAATCACACTCATACACACTCACACACACATACACACATACACACACACTCACACACAGACACATGCACAATCACACATACGCACTTACACACATACACACAATCTGACATACACACACACACACTCACACACACACTCACGTGCACACACTTACACACACTCACACAATCACTCACACTCATGCACTCACACACACACTCACACAATACACCCACACTCACATTCACACGCATACACCCAGACTCACACACAGTCACACACACTCACGCACACACACACTCACACATGGTCACACACACTTATATACATATACACACTCACACACACATACTCTCACACACACACTCACACACATACTTTCACACACTCACACAAAAACACATACACACACACAAACTCTCTCTCTCACACACACACTCACACACACACACTCACACACTCTCACACACGCACACACTCACACTCACCCACATACACCCACATTCACGCACACACACACACACCTGGTCACACACACTTATATACATATACACACTGACACACACATACTCTCACACACACGCACAAAAACACATACACACACACAAACTCTCTCTCTCACACACACACTCACACACATACACTCACACACTCTCACACACGCACACACTCACACTCACCCACATACACCCACATTCACACACTCACGCACACACACACACATAGTCACACACACTTATATACATATACACACTCACACACACATACTCTCACACACACACACAAAAACACATACACACACACAAACTCTCTCTCTCACACACACACTCACACACACACTCACACACTCTCACACACGCACACACTCACACTCACACGCACACACCCACATACACCCACATTCACACATTCACACACACACACTCACACTCACACAAATACACCCACACTCACACACACTCACACTCACATTCACACACATACACCCACACACAAACTCAAACACACACACACCCACACATAGTCACACTCACATATATACACACATACACACTCACACTCACAAACATACACACTCTCACACATACGCTCACACACATACGCGCACACACACACATTCACACTCACACACACACGCACACATACAAACACATATATGCACACACACACTCATACACACTCACGCACTCACACACACACATAAACACTCACGCACACACACATGGTCACACTCACACACATGGTCACACACTCACACACACTCACACAATCACTCACACACATGCACTCACACACACACTCACACACATACACCCACACTCACACTCACACACATACACCCACACTCATACACACTCACACTCACACACTCACACTCACTCACACACAGTCACACACACTCACGCACACACATACTCACGTGGTCACACTTACACCTACACACATACACATATACACACTCACACACACATACTCTCACACACACACTCACACACATACTCTCACACACTCACACAAAAACACATACACACACACAAGCTCTCTCTCTCACACTCACACAAATACACCCACACTCACACACACTCACACTCACATTCAAACACATACACCCACACACAAACTCACACTCAAACACACACACACCCACACATAGTCACACTCACACATATACACTCATACACACTCACACTCACACACATACACCCACACTCACACACACTCACACACACACACACTCACACTCACACACATATACCCACACTCACACACAGACACACACTCACACACATACACCCACGCTCACACAAACAAACTCACACTCACACTCACACCAACACACCAACACACACACCAACACATCATCACACTCACACATATACACACATACACACTCACACACACACATACACACACTCATATATACACACCCATACTCTCTCACACACACACCCTCACACACATACTCTCACACACACAAAAACACATACATAGCCACACACACTCTCTCTCTCACACACACACTCACACAAACACACGCTCTCACACGCACACACTCACACTCACACACATACACCCACACTCACACACACTCACACACACACTCTCTCTCACACACACTCACACACACACTCACACACTCACACACACACACTCTCTCTCTCTCACACACTCACACACACGCTCACACACTCACACACACACTCTCTCTCACACACACATACTCAAGCACACACACTCAAACACTCACACACTCTCATTCACACGTACAAACACACACACTCACACAATCACACTCATACACACTCATACAAACTCACACACACTCACACAGACACATACACTCACACGCAGACACATGCACAATCACACATACACACCTACACACATAGACACACTCTGACACACACACACACTCACACACACACACACACACTCACATGCACACACTCACACAATCACTCACACTCATGCACTCACACCCACACTCACACTCAGACACATACACCCAGACTCACGCACAGTCACACACACACACACTCACACATGGTCACACACACTTATATACATATACACACTCACACACACATACTCTCACACACACACTCACACACATACTCTCACACACTCACACAAAAACACATACACACACACAAACTCTCTCTCTCACACACATGCACACACATTCACACACTCTCACACACACGCACACTCACACTCACCCACATACACCCACATTCACACACTCACACACGCACACTCACATTCACACAAATACACCCACACTCACACACACTCACACTCACATTCACACACATACACCCACACAAAAACTCACACTCAAGCACACACACACCCACACATAGACACACTCACATACATACACACATACACACACTCACACACATACACTCTCTCACACACACACATACAAACACATATATGCACACACACACACACTCACACACACACATAAACACTCACGCACACACACATGGTCACACTCACACACATACTCACACACTCACACACACACACTCACACACACACATATACTCTCTCACACACACACACTCACACATATACACATATACACACTCACACACACACATACTCTCAAACACACCCTCTCTCTCACACACAGACTCACACACATACTCACACTCACACAAAAACACATACAAACTCACACTCTCACACACACTCAAACACACACACTCAGAAACTCTCGCACACACACTCACACACACACTCACACTCACACACTCACACACATAAACACAACACACACACACACACAGTCACACACACTCACACAGAGACACACTCAAACATGGTCACACACACACGTATACAAACATACACTACTCACACTCAGACACATACACACACACTCACACACGCATGCTCAACACTCACATACATACACACATACAAACGCACATGCACACTCAGACACACTCACACACACTCACACACAGACTCACACACATACACAAACACTCACATACACACACAAACACACACTCATACACACACTCACACTCACACAAACACACTCACACATGCTCACACACACTCACGCACACGCACATCATCACACTCACACATGTCGACATATACACACTCACACACACACATATACTCTCACACACACACACACTCACACATATACACATATACACACTCACACACACACACATACTCTCAAACACACCCTCTCTCTCACACACAGACTCACACACATACTCACACTCACACAAAAACACATACACACTCACACTCTCTCTCACACACACTCAAACACACACACTCAGAAACTCTCACACACACACACTCACACACACACTCACACTCACACACTCACACACATAAACACACACACACTCACACACATAAACACACACTCACACACACACACACTCAAACGTGGTCACACACACACGTATACAAACATACACTACTCACACTCACACACATACACACACACTCACACACACATGCTCAACACACACATGCTCAACACTCACATACATACACACACATACAAACGCACATGCACACTCAGACACACTCACACACACTCACACACAGATTCACACACATGCACAACCTCTCACACACACACACTCACACATAAACACAGACACAATCACACAGACACAGACACTCACACATACACACACATACATACACACACACTCACACACACACACACATACAAACACTCACATACACACACTCACTCTCACAGTCACACACATACACCCACACACAAACTCACACTCAAACCCACACACACTCACACACATAGTCACACTCACACATATACACACATACACACTCACACTCACACACATACACACTCTCACACACACACTCACACACATACACGCACACACACACATTCACACACACACATCCAAACACATATATGCACACACACACTCACACACACATATAAACACACATGCACATACACACACACATAAAAACACTCTCACACTCACACACTCTCACACATACACTCACACACTCTCACACACACACACTCACACTCACATACATACACCCACACTCACACACACACAATCACACACGGTCACACAGACACACACACATATACACACATACACACTCACACTCACACACATACACACACATACAAACACACACTCACACTCAGACACACTCGCACACATTCACACAAAGACTCACACACATACACAAACACTCACACACACATAAACACACACACAATCACACACTCACACACATACACACACACTCACACTCACACACAGACACTCACACATACACACTCACTCACTCACTCGCTCACACACACACAAAGTCACACTCACACATACACACACATACACTCACACTCACACACACATACACACACACACACTCGCACTCACACACTCACACACACACACACAGACATAAACAAACACACACTCACACGCTCACAAACATACACACACACACTCACGCTAACACACATTCACTCAAACATACACACACATACATACACTCACACTCACACACATATACACACACACTCACAATCTCACACACACACATACACACACACACACACAAACTCACATTCACACACACATACACTCACACACACACATATACACACACACTCACACAAACACCCTCTCACACATACACTGACATACACATACACACTCACACACACAGTCACACTCACACACATTCGCACACATACACACATACACATACACACATACACAGACACTCTCACACACACACACTTACTCACACACGCATCCTTTCACATGCACACACTCTCTCACGCACACACTCACACACAGTCACACACACATACTCTCACACTCACACACATTCACACACTCACACACTCTCATACACACATACAAACACACACACTCACACAATCACACTCATACACACTCATACACACTCACACACACTCACACACACCTACACACACTCACACATACACACACACAAACACACACACACACACACACACACGCATAATCACACATGCACACTCACACACATATACACACTCTGACACAAACACACTCACACTCACACACACACACTCACACAATCACTCACACACATGCACTCACAAACACACTCACACACATAAACCGACACTCACGCTCACACACATAAACCCACACTCAAACACACTCAAACTCACACACTCACACTCTCACCCTCACACAGTCACTCACACACAGTCACAGACACTCAGGCACACACACACACTCACACATGGTCACACTCACACACACACTTAAATACATATACACACTCACACACACACACTCTCTCTCACACACTCACACACACACTCACACACTCACACACACACACTAACACTCACACACAAACACCCACACTCACACACACTCACACACACAGACTCACACTCACACACATACACATGCTCTCACACAAACTCACACTCACACACACAACCACACACAAACTCACAGACATAAACTCACACACATATACACGCACACTCACACACACTCCCACATTCACACACATACACAAACACTCACACACACACACACACATAAACACACACATACTCACAGACATACACACACTCATACACACTCACATAAACACACACACACACTCACACACTCACACACACACACTCACACATGGTCACACACACTCACGCACACACACACTCACACATGGTCACACTCACACACACACATATACACACATACACACTCACACTCACACACATACACACACTCACACACACATGCTCACACTCACAGACATACACACACATACAAACACACACGCACACTCAGACACACACACACACTCACACACAGACTCACACACATACACAAACACTCACACACACACAAACACACACACATACACACACTCACACTCACACTCATACACTCACACATACAGTCACACACTCACACACATATACACGCACACTCACACACACTCACACACACTCACACACATACACTCACACACACATACACACTTACACACTCACACGCACACACACTCAGACACTCTCACATACACACACACTCACACACATTCATACTCACACTCACACAATCACACACTCACACACACACTCACACACGTTCACACTCACACACACACATATACAAACATACACACTCACACAAATACACACAAGCTCACACACTCATGCTCACGCTCACACACATACAAATACACAAGCACACACACACACACTCACACACACGCACACACAGACACATGCACATACACAAACACTCACACACATACATAAACACATACACACTCACACACATACACACACTCACACACACACTCACATAAACACACACACACTCACACTCACACACACACACTCACACATGGTTACACACACTCACACACACACACACACACACATGGTCACACACACTCTCGCACACACATAGACACACAAACACACACTCACACACACTCACACACACTCACACACACTCAGACACACTCACACACACTCACACACAGACTCACACACATACAAACACTCACACACTCACACACATACACTCACACATACACACTCACACTCACACACAAACTCACACTCACACACACTCACAGACATACACTCACACACTCACACACATATACACAAACACCCACACACATACACACACACAAACATTCACACACGCACACTCACACACACACAGTCACACTTAAACACACACTCACACACATACACACACACTTACACACACACGCTCACACACACAAACACACGCATACAAACACACATTCACACTCTGACACACTCAGACACAAACACACGGACTAACACGTACACAAACACTCACACACACACACATAAGCACACACACACGGTCACACACACACACACACACACACATGGTCACACACACGCACACACACACACTCACACATATTCACACTCACACATATACACACTCACTCACACACATATTCTCACACACACACAAAAACACATAAACACTCACATGCACTCTCTCTCTCATACACACACACTCACACACACACTCACACATGGTCACACTCACACACACCTATATACACACATACATGCTCACACTCACACACATACACACACACGCACACACACATGCTCACACTCACACACATACACACACATACTAACACACACTCACACTCAGAAACACACACACATACACAAACACTCACACACACACATACACACACTCACACACTCACTCACATAAACATACACACACTCACACACTCACAATCACACACACACACACACACACGGTCACACACACTCACACATGGCACACTCACACACACATATACACATATACACACTCACACCCATACACATACTCTCACACACACACTCACACACATTCACACACATACTCTCATACTCACACAAAAACACATACGCACTCACACACACTCTCTCTCTTTCACGGACACACACTCTCACACACCCACACTCTCAGACACTCACACTCACACATGGTCACACTTACACACACACATATACACATGCCCACACACTCACACACATACAAACACACACTCACACTCAGACACACTCGCACACACTCACACACAGACTCACACACATACACATACACAAACACTCACACACACGCACATAAACACACACACACACTCACACACTCACTCACATACACTCACACACTCACACACATATACACACACTCTCACACACATATATACACTCAAACACACATACACACACACACTCACGCACACACATAAACACACACCAACTCACTCACTCACACACACTCTCACACTCACAAACACACACTCACACTCACACACATACACTCACACACTCACACATATACACACACACTCTCACTCTCACACATACACTCACACACACAAACATACTCACATACACTCACACACATACACTCACACACATATATACACACACTCGCACAAACACCTTCTCACACATGCACTCACACACTCACACACATACAAACACAGTCACATACACACTCACACACACGCACACACACACACTCGCACACATACACACTCACACATACACACACACAGTCTCTTTCACACACATACTCATGCACACGCACTCACCCACACACTCACACTCACATACACACCCACACACACTTACTGTCACACACACACATTCTCACACTCACACATACACACACATACACACATACACTCTCTTTCACACACTCTCACACAGACACATACACTCAAACACACATACACACACACACTCACTCACACACGCACATAACACACACACTCACACACTCACACAAACTCACACTCACAAACACACACTCACACACACATACGCTCACACATACATACACACACACACATACACTCACACACTCACACACATATACACACACACTCTCACTCTCACACACATACACACACACACAAACTCACACACACACATACACTCACACACATATACACACACACTCGCACAAACACACTCTCACACATACACTCACACACTCACACACATACAAACACAAACATTCACACACACACAGTCACACTCACACACACGCACACATACACTCTCACACATACACACACACACAGACTCTTTCACATACACACTCAGGCACACACACTCACACACACACATACTCACACCCACACTCACGTACATACACCCACACTCACACACACTCACACACACTCACACACATACTCTCACACACACACAAAAAGATAGACACTCACACACACTCTCACACACACACAAAAAGATAGACACTCACACACACTGTCACACACACACACTCTCAAACACACACACACACATTCACGCACACACACACACACACTCACACTTAAATACATGCACACACACTCTCACACACACACAATCACACATGGTCACACACACTCACGCACATATACACTCACACATGATCACACTTGCACACACATATATACACACATACACACTCACACTCACACACATACAAACACACACACACTCAGACACACTCGCACACACTCACACAAAGACTCGTACACATACACAATCACTCACACACACGCATAAACACACACTCACACACTCACCCACTCACACATACACACACACACTCACACTCACACACATACCTCACACATACACACTCATTCATTCACTCACTCACACACACACACACACAAAGTCACACTCACACATACTCACACACATACACTCACACACACATACGCACTCACGCACACACTCGCACTCACACATTCACACACACACATAAACACACACACACTCACATATTCACACACATATACACACACACTCACACTCTCACACTCACACACACACACACACTCACACTCACACACATACACCCACACTCTCAAACACACACACTCACACACTGTCCCACACATGCACACACACACTCACACATGGTCACACTCACACACACACATATACACACATACACACTCACACACACACATACACACACACTCACACACATATACACACACACACACTCACACTCACACACTCACACACACACATAAGCACTCACACTCACAAACAGACACTCACACTCACACACATACACTCACACATACATACACACACACATACACACCCACACACATATACACACACACACTCTCACACTCACACACACACACACAAACACACAAACTCACACTCACACATTCACACACATACACTCACATACTCACACACATATACACACACACTCACACAAACACCCTCTCACACATACACTCATACACACACAAACACAAACATTCACAAACACACAGTCACACTCACACACAGACACACTCACACATACACGCACACACAGACTCTTTCACACACATACTCATGCACACACACTCACACGCACACTCACACTCACATACACACCCACACACACTTACTGTCACACACACACATTCTCACACTCACACTCACATACACAGACACTCTCACACACACAGAATTACTCACACACACATCCTTTCACATGCACACACACTCTCATGCACACACACACAGAGTCACTCACACATACTCTCACACTCGCACACATACACACGCACATGTACACACACACACAGACTCTCTCACACACATACTTACGCACACACACACACACACTCACACACTCTAATACACACATACAAACACACACACTCACACAATCACACTCATACATAATCACACACACTCACACAGACATACACACACTCATTCATAAACGCACACATAAACACACACACTCACACGCGCACACACACAATCACACATACACACACACACATAGACACTCTCTGACACACACACGCACTCACACTCACACACACACACTCACACACACACACTCACACACGCACTCACACAATCACTCACACACATGCACTCACACGCACACTCACACACATACACCCACACTCAAACTCACACACGTACACCCACACTCACACACACTCACACACTCACTCACACACATTCACACACACTCACGCACACACATACTCACACATGGTCACACTCACACGCACACATATACACATATACACACTCACACACACACTCTCACAAACATACTCACACACATACTCTCACACACTAACACATAAACACATACACACTCACAAACACTCTCTCTCTCACACACACAGTCAAACACACACTCACACACATACACCCACACTCACAGACACTCACACACACACACACACTCACACTCACACTCACACACATACACCCACACTCACACACACTCACACACACACACTCTCACACGCACACACATTCACACACACACACATACACACTCACATACATGCACTCACACTCTCACACACACACGGTCACACACACTCACGCACAGACACACACTCACACATGATCACACTCACACACACACATATACACGCATAAACACACACACACTCACACACACACACATACACACACACTCACACTCACACACATACACAAATACAAACACACTCATTCGCTCAATAGCTCACACACACACACACAAAGTCACACTCACACACACTCACACACATACACGCACACACACACATAAACACACACACACTCACACACGCACACATACACACACTCACACACTCACTCACATAAACACACACACACTCACACTCACACCAACACACCAACACACACACCAACACATCATCACACTCACACATATACACACATACACACTCACACACACACATACACACACTCATATATACACACCCATACTCTCTCACACACACACCCTCACACACATACTCTCACACACACAAAAACACATACATAGCCACACACACTCTCTCTCTCACACACACACTCACACAAACACACGCTCTCACACGCACACACTCACACTCACACACATACACCCACACTCACACACACTCACACACACACTCTCTCTCACACACACTCACACACACACTCACACACTCACACACACACACTCTCTCTCTCTCACACACTCACACACACGCTCACACACTCACACACACACTCTCTCTCACACACACATACTCAAGCACACACACTCAAACACTCACACACTCTCATTCACACGTACAAACACACACACTCACACAATCACACTCATACACACTCATACAAACTCACACACACTCACACAGACACATACACTCACACGCAGACACATGCACAATCACACATACACACCTACACACATAGACACACTCTGACACACACACACACTCACACACACACACACACACTCACATGCACACACTCACACAATCACTCACACTCATGCACTCACACCCACACTCACACTCAGACACATACACCCAGACTCACGCACAGTCACACACACACACACTCACACATGGTCACACACACTTATATACATATACACACTCACACACACATACTCTCACACACACACTCACACACATACTCTCACACACTCACACAAAAACACATACACACACACAAACTCTCTCTCTCACACACATGCACACACATTCACACACTCTCACACACACGCACACTCACACTCACCCACATACACCCACATTCACACACTCACACACGCACACTCACATTCACACAAATACACCCACACTCACACACACTCACACTCACATTCACACACATACACCCACACAAAAACTCACACTCAAGCACACACACACCCACACATAGACACACTCACATACATACACACATACACACACTCACACACATACACTCTCTCACACACACACATACAAACACATATATGCACACACACACACACTCACACACACACATAAACACTCACGCACACACACATGGTCACACTCACACACATACTCACACACTCACACACACACACTCACACACACACATATACTCTCTCACACACACACACTCACACATATACACATATACACACTCACACACACACATACTCTCAAACACACCCTCTCTCTCACACACAGACTCACACACATACTCACACTCACACAAAAACACATACAAACTCACACTCTCACACACACTCAAACACACACACTCAGAAACTCTCGCACACACACTCACACACACACTCACACTCACACACTCACACACATAAACACAACACACACACACACACAGTCACACACACTCACACAGAGACACACTCAAACATGGTCACACACACACGTATACAAACATACACTACTCACACTCAGACACATACACACACACTCACACACGCATGCTCAACACTCACATACATACACACATACAAACGCACATGCACACTCAGACACACTCACACACACTCACACACAGACTCACACACATACACAAACACTCACATACACACACAAACACACACTCATACACACACTCACACTCACACAAACACACTCACACATGCTCACACACACTCACGCACACGCACATCATCACACTCACACATGTCGACATATACACACTCACACACACACATATACTCTCACACACACACACACTCACACATATACACATATACACACTCACACACACACACATACTCTCAAACACACCCTCTCTCTCACACACAGACTCACACACATACTCACACTCACACAAAAACACATACACACTCACACTCTCTCTCACACACACTCAAACACACACACTCAGAAACTCTCACACACACACACTCACACACACACTCACACTCACACACTCACACACATAAACACACACACACTCACACACATAAACACACACTCACACACACACACACTCAAACGTGGTCACACACACACGTATACAAACATACACTACTCACACTCACACACATACACACACACTCACACACACATGCTCAACACACACATGCTCAACACTCACATACATACACACACATACAAACGCACATGCACACTCAGACACACTCACACACACTCACACACAGATTCACACACATGCACAACCTCTCACACACACACACTCACACATAAACACAGACACAATCACACAGACACAGACACTCACACATACACACACATACATACACACACACTCACACACACACACACATACAAACACTCACATACACACACTCACTCTCACAGTCACACACATACACCCACACACAAACTCACACTCAAACCCACACACACTCACACACATAGTCACACTCACACATATACACACATACACACTCACACTCACACACATACACACTCTCACACACACACTCACACACATACACGCACACACACACATTCACACACACACATCCAAACACATATATGCACACACACACTCACACACACATATAAACACACATGCACATACACACACACATAAAAACACTCTCACACTCACACACTCTCACACATACACTCACACACTCTCACACACACACACTCACACTCACATACATACACCCACACTCACACACACACAATCACACACGGTCACACAGACACACACACATATACACACATACACACTCACACTCACACACATACACACACATACAAACACACACTCACACTCAGACACACTCGCACACATTCACACAAAGACTCACACACATACACAAACACTCACACACACATAAACACACACACAATCACACACTCACACACATACACACACACTCACACTCACACACAGACACTCACACATACACACTCACTCACTCACTCGCTCACACACACACAAAGTCACACTCACACATACACACACATACACTCACACTCACACACACATACACACACACACACTCGCACTCACACACTCACACACACACACACAGACATAAACAAACACACACTCACACGCTCACAAACATACACACACACACTCACGCTAACACACATTCACTCAAACATACACACACATACATACACTCACACTCACACACATATACACACACACTCACAATCTCACACACACACATACACACACACACACACAAACTCACATTCACACACACATACACTCACACACACACATATACACACACACTCACACAAACACCCTCTCACACATACACTGACATACACATACACACTCACACACACAGTCACACTCACACACATTCGCACACATACACACATACACATACACACATACACAGACACTCTCACACACACACACTTACTCACACACGCATCCTTTCACATGCACACACTCTCTCACGCACACACTCACACACAGTCACACACACATACTCTCACACTCACACACATTCACACACTCACACACTCTCATACACACATACAAACACACACACTCACACAATCACACTCATACACACTCATACACACTCACACACACTCACACACACCTACACACACTCACACATACACACACACAAACACACACACACACACACACACACGCATAATCACACATGCACACTCACACACATATACACACTCTGACACAAACACACTCACACTCACACACACACACTCACACAATCACTCACACACATGCACTCACAAACACACTCACACACATAAACCGACACTCACGCTCACACACATAAACCCACACTCAAACACACTCAAACTCACACACTCACACTCTCACCCTCACACAGTCACTCACACACAGTCACAGACACTCAGGCACACACACACACTCACACATGGTCACACTCACACACACACTTAAATACATATACACACTCACACACACACACTCTCTCTCACACACTCACACACACACTCACACACTCACACACACACACTAACACTCACACACAAACACCCACACTCACACACACTCACACACACAGACTCACACTCACACACATACACATGCTCTCACACAAACTCACACTCACACACACAACCACACACAAACTCACAGACATAAACTCACACACATATACACGCACACTCACACACACTCCCACATTCACACACATACACAAACACTCACACACACACACACACATAAACACACACATACTCACAGACATACACACACTCATACACACTCACATAAACACACACACACACTCACACACTCACACACACACACTCACACATGGTCACACACACTCACGCACACACACACTCACACATGGTCACACTCACACACACACATATACACACATACACACTCACACTCACACACATACACACACTCACACACACATGCTCACACTCACAGACATACACACACATACAAACACACACGCACACTCAGACACACACACACACTCACACACAGACTCACACACATACACAAACACTCACACACACACAAACACACACACATACACACACTCACACTCACACTCATACACTCACACATACAGTCACACACTCACACACATATACACGCACACTCACACACACTCACACACACTCACACACATACACTCACACACACATACACACTTACACACTCACACGCACACACACTCAGACACTCTCACATACACACACACTCACACACATTCATACTCACACTCACACAATCACACACTCACACACACACTCACACACGTTCACACTCACACACACACATATACAAACATACACACTCACACAAATACACACAAGCTCACACACTCATGCTCACGCTCACACACATACAAATACACAAGCACACACACACACACTCACACACACGCACACACAGACACATGCACATACACAAACACTCACACACATACATAAACACATACACACTCACACACATACACACACTCACACACACACTCACATAAACACACACACACTCACACATGGTTACACACACTCACACACACACACACACACACATGGTCACACACACTCTCGCACACACATAGACACACAAACACACACTCACACACACTCACACACACTCACACACACTCAGACACACTCACACACACTCACACACAGACTCACACACATACAAACACTCACACACTCACACACATACACTCACACATACACACTCACACTCACACACAAACTCACACTCACACACACTCACAGACATACACTCACACACTCACACACATATACACAAACACCCACACACATACACACACACAAACATTCACACACGCACACTCACACACACACAGTCACACTTAAACACACACTCACACACATACACACACACTTACACACACACGCTCACACACACAAACACACGCATACAAACACACATTCACACTCTGACACACTCAGACACAAACACACGGACTAACACGTACACAAACACTCACACACACACACATAAGCACACACACACGGTCACACACACACACACACACACATGGTCACACACACGCACACACACACACTCACACATATTCACACTCACACATATACACACTCACTCACACACATATTCTCACACACACACAAAAACACATAAACACTCACATGCACTCTCTCTCTCATACACACACACTCACACACACACTCACACATGGTCACACTCACACACACCTATATACACACATACATGCTCACACTCACACACATACACACACACGCACACACACATGCTCACACTCACACACATACACACACATACTAACACACACTCACACTCAGAAACACACACACATACACAAACACTCACACACACACATACACACACTCACACACTCACTCACATAAACATACACACACTCACACACTCACAATCACACACACACACACACACACGGTCACACACACTCACACATGGCACACTCACACACACATATACACATATACACACTCACACCCATACACATACTCTCACACACACACTCACACACATTCACACACATACTCTCATACTCACACAAAAACACATACGCACTCACACACACTCTCTCTCTTTCACGGACACACACTCTCACACACCCACACTCTCAGACACTCACACTCACACATGGTCACACTTACACACACACATATACACATGCCCACACACTCACACACATACAAACACACACTCACACTCAGACACACTCGCACACACTCACACACAGACTCACACACATACACATACACAAACACTCACACACACGCACATAAACACACACACACACTCACACACTCACTCACATACACTCACACACTCACACACATATACACACACTCTCACACACATATATACACTCAAACACACATACACACACACACTCACGCACACACATAAACACACACCAACTCACTCACTCACACACACTCTCACACTCACAAACACACACTCACACTCACACACATACACTCACACACTCACACATATACACACACACTCTCACTCTCACACATACACTCACACACACAAACATACTCACATACACTCACACACATACACTCACACACATATATACACACACTCGCACAAACACCTTCTCACACATGCACTCACACACTCACACACATACAAACACAGTCACATACACACTCACACACACGCACACACACACACTCGCACACATACACACTCACACATACACACACACAGTCTCTTTCACACACATACTCATGCACACGCACTCACCCACACACTCACACTCACATACACACCCACACACACTTACTGTCACACACACACATTCTCACACTCACACATACACACACATACACACATACACTCTCTTTCACACACTCTCACACAGACACATACACTCAAACACACATACACACACACACTCACTCACACACGCACATAACACACACACTCACACACTCACACAAACTCACACTCACAAACACACACTCACACACACATACGCTCACACATACATACACACACACACATACACTCACACACTCACACACATATACACACACACTCTCACTCTCACACACATACACACACACACAAACTCACACACACACATACACTCACACACATATACACACACACTCGCACAAACACACTCTCACACATACACTCACACACTCACACACATACAAACACAAACATTCACACACACACAGTCACACTCACACACACGCACACATACACTCTCACACATACACACACACACAGACTCTTTCACATACACACTCAGGCACACACACTCACACACACACATACTCACACCCACACTCACGTACATACACCCACACTCACACACACTCACACACACTCACACACATACTCTCACACACACACAAAAAGATAGACACTCACACACACTCTCACACACACACAAAAAGATAGACACTCACACACACTGTCACACACACACACTCTCAAACACACACACACACATTCACGCACACACACACACACACTCACACTTAAATACATGCACACACACTCTCACACACACACAATCACACATGGTCACACACACTCACGCACATATACACTCACACATGATCACACTTGCACACACATATATACACACATACACACTCACACTCACACACATACAAACACACACACACTCAGACACACTCGCACACACTCACACAAAGACTCGTACACATACACAATCACTCACACACACGCATAAACACACACTCACACACTCACCCACTCACACATACACACACACACTCACACTCACACACATACCTCACACATACACACTCATTCATTCACTCACTCACACACACACACACACAAAGTCACACTCACACATACTCACACACATACACTCACACACACATACGCACTCACGCACACACTCGCACTCACACATTCACACACACACATAAACACACACACACTCACATATTCACACACATATACACACACACTCACACTCTCACACTCACACACACACACACACTCACACTCACACACATACACCCACACTCTCAAACACACACACTCACACACTGTCCCACACATGCACACACACACTCACACATGGTCACACTCACACACACACATATACACACATACACACTCACACACACACATACACACACACTCACACACATATACACACACACACACTCACACTCACACACTCACACACACACATAAGCACTCACACTCACAAACAGACACTCACACTCACACACATACACTCACACATACATACACACACACATACACACCCACACACATATACACACACACACTCTCACACTCACACACACACACACAAACACACAAACTCACACTCACACATTCACACACATACACTCACATACTCACACACATATACACACACACTCACACAAACACCCTCTCACACATACACT
>JANJGN010000002.1:121152440-121199940 GCA_026770705.1 Isurus oxyrinchus | reverse complement strand
TCACACACATACAAACACATACCCACACTCAGACACACTCACACACACTCACACACAGACTCACACACATACACAAACACTCATACACACACGCATAAACACACACACACTCACACACTCATACACATATACACACACTCACACTCACACACACTCACACACATACTCTCACACACACACACAAAAAGATAGACACTCACACACACTCTCACACACACACACTCTCAAACACACACACACACACACTCACACTCACATACATGCACACACACTCTCACACACACACAATCACACGTGGTCACACACACACACGCACACATACACTCACACATGATCACACTCGCACACATATATACACACATACACACTCACACTCACACACATACAAACACACACTCACACTCATACACACTCGCACACACTCACACAAAGACTCGTACACATACACAATCACTCACACACACACACGCATAAACACACACACACACTCACACACTCACATATACACACACACACTCACACACACACATACCTCACACATACACACTCATTCACTCACTCACTCACACACACACACACAAAGTCACACTCACACACACTCACACACACACTCGCACTCACACATTCACACACACACATAAACACACACACACTCACACACTCACACACATATACGCACACACTCACACTCTCACACTCCAACACATACACACACTCACAAACACACTCACACACACACACACTCACACACACACACAAAGTCACACTCACACACACTCACACACATACACTCACACACACATACGCACTCACACACACACTCGCACTCACACATTCACACACACATAAACACACACACACTCACACACATATACACAGACACTCACATTCTCACACTCACACACACTCACACACATACTCTCACACACACACAAAAAGATAGACACACACACACTGTCACACACACACACTCTCAAACACGCACACACATTCACGCACACACACACACACACTCACACACTCATACACATATACACACACACTCACACACACTCACACACATACTCTCACACACACACACAAAAAGATAGACACTCACACACACTCTGACACACACACACTCTCAAACACACACACACACATTCACGTACACACACACACACACTCACACTCACATGCATGCACACACACTCTCACACACACACAATCACACATGGTCACACACACTCACGCACACATACACTCACATATGATCACACTCGCACACACATATATACACACATACACACTCACACTCACACTCACACACATACAAACACACACTCACACTCAGACACACTCGCACACACTCACACAAAGACTCATACACATATACAATCACTCACACACACACGCATAAACACACACACACACTCACACACTCACACATATACACACACACTCACACTCACACACATACCTCACACATACACACTCATTCACTCACTCACACACACACACACACGCACACAAAGTCACACTCACACACACTCACACACATACACTCACACACACATAAGCACTCATGCACACACTCGCACTCACACATTCACACACACACATAAACACACACACACTCACACACTCACACACATATACACACACTCACATTCTCACACTCACACACATACACACACTCACAAACACACTCACACACACACACACGCACTCACACTCACACGCATACACCCACACTCTCAAACACACACACTCACACACTGTCCCACACGTGCACACATACACTCACACATGGGCACACTCACACACACACATATACACACATACACACTCACACACACACATACACACACACTAACACACATGCTCACACTCACACACATACATACACATACTAACACACAGTCACACTCAGAAACACTCACACACATACACACACGTACACTCACACACTCACACACATATACACACACTCTCACTCTCACAGTCACACACATACACACACAAACACACAAACTCACACTCACACACATTCACACACATACACTCACACACTCACACACATATGCACACACACTTGCACAAACACCCTCTCACATATACACTCACATGCATACAAACACACTCTCACACACATACACACACACTTACACACACACACAGACTCTTTCACACATACTCATGCACACACACTCACACACACTCGCACACATACACACTCACACATAGACACACACAGACTCTTTCACACACATACTCATGCACACACTCTCACACACACACTCACATTCACATACACACCCACACACACTGTCACACACACACATTCTCACACTCACACATACACACACATACACACATACACTCTCTCAAACCCACACTCACACACACACATTCACACACACATACACAGACACTCTCAAACACACAGAATTACTCACACACACACATCTTTTCACATGCACACACTCTCTCATGCACACACAGACAGAGTCACTCACACATACTCTCACACTCACACACATACGCACTCACACATATACACACACACAGACTCTCTCACACACATACTCACACACACACTCACACACTCACGCACTCTAATGCACACATACAAACACACACACTCACACAATCACACTCATGCACAATCACACACACTCACACACACAGACTAATACACACACTCATTCATACACACACACATAAACACACACACTCACACACACGCACACACACAATCACACATACATACTCACACACATAGACACTCTCTGACACACACACTCACACTCACACACTCTTACAATCTCGCGCACACATGCACTCAAACATACACTCACACACATACACCCACACTCACACTCACACACATACACCCACACTCACACACACTCACACACAGACACTCACACACTCACACTCACACACTCACTCACACACAGTCACACACACACATACACACACTCATTCATAAACGCACACATAAACACACACACTCACACACGGGCACACACACAATCACACATACATACTCACACACATAGACACTCTCTGACACACACACTCACACTCACACACACACACTCACACACAAACACACACACACACTCTTACAATCTCGCACACACATGCACTCAAACATACACTCACACATACACCCACACTCACGCTCACACACATACACCCACACTCACACACACTCACACTCAAACACTCCCACACTCACACTCACACACTCACTCACACACAGTCACACACATTCACGCACACACATACTCACACATGGGCACACTCACACACACATACTCTCACACAGACACACACACACAACTCTCACACACTCACACATAAACACATACACACTCACACACACTCTCTCTCTCGCACACACACTCACACACACACTCACACTCACACACATACACCCACATTCACACACACTCACACACACACATACTCACACTCACACTCACACACATACACCCACACTCACACACACTCACACACACTCACACACACACTCTCACACACACACAAAAAGATAGACACTCACACACATACTCTCACACACACACACTCTCAAACACACACACACATTCACGCACACACACACACACTCACACTCACATACATGCACACACACTCTCACACACACACAATCACACGTGGTCACACACACTCACGCACACATACACTCACACATGATCACACTCGCACACACATATATACACACATACACACTCACACTCACACACATACAAACACACACTCACACTCAGACACACTCGCACACACTCACACAAAGACTCGTACACATACACAATCACTCACACACACACATGCATAAACACACACACACTCACACACTCACACACTCACACATACACACAGACACTCACACTCACACACATACCTCACACACACACACACACAAAGTCACACTCACACACACTCACACACATACACTCACACACACATACGCACTCACACACACACTCGCACTGACACATTCACACACACATAAACACACACACACTCACACACTCACACACATATACACAGACACTCATTCTCACACTCACACACACTCACACACATGCTCTCACACACACAAAAAGATAGACACACACACACTCTCACACACACACACTCTCAAACACACACACACATTCACGCACACACACACACACACACACACACTCACACTCACATGCATGCACACACTCTCACACACACACAATCACACATGGTCACACACACTCACGCACACATACACTCACACATGATCACACTCGCACACACATATATACACACATACACACTCACACTCACACTCACACACATACAAACACACACTCACACTCAGACACACTCGCACACACTCACACAAAGACTCGAACACATACACAATCACTCACACACACACGCATAAACACACACACACACTCACACTCACACACTCACACACACACTCACACACATACCTCACACATACACACTCATTCACTCACTCACACACACACACACATGCACACAAAGTCACACTCACACACACTCACACACATACACTCACACACACATACGCACTCACGCACACATTCGCACTCACACATTCACACACACACATAAACACACACACTCACACACTCACACACATATACACACACACTCACATTCTCACACTCACACACATACACACACTCACAAACACACTCACACACACACGCACTCACACTCACACGCATACACCCACACTCTCAAACACACACACTCACACACTGTCCCACACATGCACACATACACTCACACATGGGCACACTCACACACACACATATACACACATACACACTCACACACACACATACACACACACTCACACACATGCTCACACTCACACAAATACACACACATACTAACACACACTCACACTCAGAAACACTCACACACATACACACACGTACACTCACACACTCACACACATATACACACACTCTCACTCTCACAGTCACACACATACACACACAAACACACAAACTCACACTCACACACATTCACACACATACACTCACACACTCACACACATTTGCACACACACTCGCACAAACACCCTCTCACACATACACTCACATGCATACAAACACACTCTCACACACATACACACACTTACACACACACACAGACTCTTTCACACATACTCATGCACACACACTCACACACACACTCACACTCACATACACACCCACACACACTTACTATCACACACACACATTCTCACACTCACACATGCACACACATATACACATACACTCTCTCACACACACACTCGCACACATACACACACATTTACACACACACGCTAACACTCACACACATACACACGCATACAAACACACACTCACACTCAGACACACACACACAGACTAACACATACACAAACATTCACACACACACACATAAACACACACACACTCACACACTCTCACCCTCACACACACACGGTCACACACACTCACGAACACACACACTCACACATAGTCACACTCACACATATACACACTCACACTCACACACATATACTCTCACACACACACACTCACACACATACACACACACTCACACTCACACTCAAACCAACACTTACACTCACACACTCACACACATATACACACACTCTCACACACACATACACTCAAACACACATACACAATCCCACACACTCACACTCACTCACACACACACACACATAAACACACACACACTCACACTCACACACTCACAAACACACACTCACACTCACACACATACACTCACACATACATACACACATACACTCACACACTCACACACATATACACACACTCTCACTCTCACACTCACACACATACACACACACAAACACACAAACTCACACTCACACACATTCACACACATACACTCACACACTCACACACATATGCACACACACTCGCACAAACACCCTCTCACACATACACTCACACACACACACTCTCACACACATACACACACACTTACACACACACAGACTCTTTCACACATACTCATGCACACACACTCACACACACACTCACACTCACATACACACCCACACACACTTACTGTCACACACACACATTCTCACTCTCTCACATACACACTCGCACACATACACACACACTTCCACACACAGGCTCACATTCACACACATACACATGCATACAAACACACACTCACGCTCAGACACACTCAGACACACACACAGACTAACACATACACAAACACTCACACACACACACACACATAAACACACATACACTCACACACACACTCTCACACACATACACACACACTTACACACACGCAGACTCTTTCACACATACTCATGCACACACACTCACACACACACTCACATACACATACACACCCACACACACTTACTATCACACACACACATTCTCACACTCACACATGCACACACATATACACATACACTCTCTCACACACTCACACACTCACACACATACACACACATTTACACACACACGCTCACACTCACACACATACACACGCATACAAACACACACTCACACTCAGACACACACACACAGACTAACACATACACAAACATTCACACACACACACATAAACACACACACACTCACACACTCTCACCCTCACACACACACGGTCACACACACTCACGAACACACACACTCACACATAGTCACACTCACACATATACACACTCACACTCACACACATATACTCACACACACACACTCACACACATACACACGCACTCACACTCACACTCAAACCAACACTTACACTCACACACTCACACACATATACACACACTCTCACACACACATACACTCAAACACACATACACAATCCCACACACTCACACTCACTCACACACACACATAAACACACTCACACTCACACACTCACACTCACAAACACACACTCACACTCACACACATACACTCACACATACATACACACATACACTCACACACATATACACACACTCTCACTCTCACACTCACACACATACACACATACAAACACACAAACTCACACTCACACACATTCACACACATACACTCACACACTCACACACATATGCACACACACTCGCACAAACACCCTCTCACACATACACTCACACACACACTCTCACACACATACACACACACTTACACACACACAGACTCTTTCACACATACTCATGCACACACACTCACACACACACTCACACTCACATACACACCCACACACACTTACTGTCACACACACACATTCTCACACTCACACATACACACACATACACTCTCTCACATACACACTCGCACACATACACACACACTTCCACACACAGGCTCACGCTCACACACATACACATGCATACAAACACACACTCACACTCAGACACACTCAGACACACACACAGACTAACACGTACACAAACACTCACACACACACACACACATAAACACACACACACTCACACACACTCACACACATACTCTCACACACACACAAAAACACATACACACTCACACACTCTCACACACTCACACACAGTCACACTCACAGACATACACCCACACTCTCACACGCACACACTCACACACGGTCACACACACTCACACTCACACATGGTCACACTTACACACATACATATACACACATACACACTCACACTCACACACATACACACACATACATACAAACACACACTCACACTCACACACACTCACACACATACACAAACACTCACACACACACATATAAACACACACACACACACACACATGCACACACACATACACACTCACACTTACCCACACACATACACTCACAGGCTCACACACATATACACACACTCTCACACACACACATACACTCAAACACACATATAAACACACACTCACACTCAGACACTCACACACACATAAACACTCAGAAATACACACTCACACACACTTACACTGACACATACATACACACACACACACACTCACACACATATAGACACACACACTCTCACTCTCACACACACACACATACACACACACAAACACACAAACTCACACTCACACACATGCACTCGCATGCTCTCACACACATATACACACACACTTGCACAAACATCCTCTCACACATACACTCACACACTCACACACACACAAACACATTCACACACACACACACAGTCACACTCACACACACTCGCACACATACACACTCACACATACACACACACAGACTCTTTCACACACATACTCATGCACACACACACACACTCACACTCACAAACACACCCACACACACTTACTGTCACACACACACATTCTCACACTCACACATACACACACATACACACATACACTCTCTCAAACCCACACTCACACACACACATTCACACACACATACACAGACACTCTCACACACACAGAATTACTCACACACACATCTTTTCACATGCACACACTCTCTCATGCACACACACACAGAGTCACTCACACATACTCTCACACTCACACACATACGCACTCACACATATACACACACAGACTTTCTCACACACATACTCACACACTCACAGACTCACGCACTCTAATACACACATACAAACACACACACTCACACAGTCACACTCATGCACAATCACACACACTCACACACTCAGACTAATACACACACTCATTCATACACACACACATAAACACACACACACACACACACGCGCACTCACACAATCACACATACATACTCACACACATAGACACTCTCTGACACACACACTCACACTAACACACACACACTCACACACACACACAAACACACAAACTCACACTCCCACACATTCACACACATACACTCACACACACACACTCAAGCACTCACACACACTCGCACACATACACACTCACACTTACACACACACACAGAGTCTTTCACAAACATACTCATGCACACACACTCACACACACACTCACACGCACATACACACCCACACACACTTACTATCACACACACTTTCTCACACTCACACATGCACACACATATACACATACACTCTCTCACACACACACTCGCACCCATACACACACACTTACACACACACACTCACACTCACACACATACACACGCATACAAACACACACTCACACTCAGACACACACACACAGACTAACACATACACAAACATTCACACACACACACACACACATAAACACACACACGCTCACACACTCTCACACACACACACACGGTCATACACACTCACAAACACACACACTCACACATAGTCACACTCACACATATACACACTCACACTCACAGACATATACTCTCACACACACACACACTCACACACATACACACACACTCACACTCACACTCACATCAACACTTACACTCACACACTCACACACATATACACACACTCTCACACACACATACACTCAAACACACATACACAATCCCACACACTCACACTCACTCACACACACACATAAACACACACACACTCACACACTCACACTCACAAACACACACTCACACTCACACACATACACTCACACATACATACAGACATACACTCACACACTCACACAAATATACACACACTCTCACTCTCACACTCACACACATACACACACAAACACACAAACTCACACTCACACACATTCACACACATACACTCACACACTCACACACATATGCACACACACTCGCACAAACACCCTCTCACACATACACTCACACACACACTCTCACACACATACACACTCTCACACACACACAGACTCTTTCACACATACTCATGCACACACACTCACACACACACTCACACTCACATACACACCCACACACACTTACTGTCACACACACATTCTCACACTCACACATATACACACATACACTTTCTCACATACACACTCGCACACATACACACACACTTCCACACACAGGCTCACACTCACACACATACACATGCATACAAACACACACTCACACTCAGACACACTCAGACACACACACAGACTAACACGTACACAAACACTCACACACACACATACACATAAACACACACACACTCACACACACACGGTCACACACACGAACACATTCACTCACACATAGTCACACTCACACATATACACACTCACACTCACACACATATACTCACACACACACTCACACACACTCACACACATACTCTCACACACACACAAATACACATACACACTCACACGCACTCTCTATCTCACACACACACTCTCATACACACACTCACACACTCTCACACACACAGACACACAGTCACACTCACAGACATACACCCACACTCTCACACACACAGACTCACACACGGTCACACACACTCACACTCACACATGGTCACACTTACACACATACATATACACACATAAACACTCACACTCAAACACATACACACACATACATACAAACACACACTCACACTCAGACACACTCACACACACTCACACACATACACAAACACTCACACAAACACATATAAACACACACACACTCACACACTCACACACATACACACACACTCACACACACACTCACCCACACACATACACTCACAGACTCACACACATATACACACACTCTCACACACACATACACTCAAACACACATATACACACACACTCACACTCAGACACTCACACACACATCACTCACAAATACACACTCACACACACTTACACTCACACATACATACACACACACATACACACTCACACACATATAGACACACACTGTCACTCTCACACACACACATACACACACACAAACACACAAACTCACACTCACACACATTCACACACATGCACTCACATGCTCTCACACACATATACACACACACTCGCACAAACATCCTCTCACACATACACTCACACACTCACACACACACAAACACATTCACACACACACACAGTCACACTCACACACACTCGCACACATACACACTCACACATACACACACACAGACTCTCTCACACACATACTCACACACATACACTCACACACTCACGCACTCTAATACACACATACAAACACACACACTCACACAATCACACTCATGCACAATCACACACACTCACACACACAGACTAATAGACACTCATTCATACACACACACATAAACACACACTCACACACGCGCACTCACACAATCACACATACATACTCACACACATAGACACTCTCTGACACACACACTCACACTCACACACACACACACACACACACTCGTACAATCTCGCACACACATGCACTCAAACATACACTCACACACATACACCCACACTCACGCTCACACACATACACCCACACTCACACACACTCACACTCACACACTCACACACTCACACTCACACACTCACTCACACACAGTCACACACACTCACGCACACACATACTCACGCATGGTCACACTCACACACACACATGTACACACTCACACACACATACTCTCACACAGACACACACACATACTCTCACACACTCACACATAAACACATACACACTCACACACACTCTCTCTCTCGCACACACACTCACACTCACACTCACACACATACACCCACATTCACACACACTCACACACACACATACTCACACCCACACTCACACACATACATCCACACTCACACACACTCACACACTCTCACACACATACTCTCACACACTCACAAAAAGATAGACACTCACACACACTCACACACACACACTCTCAAACACACACACACACATTCACGCACACACACACACACTCACACTCACATACATGCACACACACTCTCACACACACACAATCACACATGGTCACACACACTCACGCACACATACACTCACACATGATCACACTCGCACACACATATGTACACACATACACACTCACACTCACACACATACAAACACACACTCACACTCAGACACACTCGCACACACTCACACAAAGACTCATACACATACACAATCACACACGCACACACGCATAAACACACACACACTCACACACTCACACACTCACACATACACACACACACACTCACACTCACACACATACCTCACACATACACACTCATTCACTCACTCACTCACTCACACACACACACACACAAAGTCACGCTCACACACACTCACACACATACACTCACACACACATACGCAGTCACACACACGCTCGCACTCACACATTCACACACACACATAAACACACACACACACACACTCACACTCACTCGCATACACCCACACTCTCAAACACACACACTCACACACTGTCACACACACTCACGCACACACATACTCACACATGGTCACACTCACACACATACATATACACACATACACTCTCACACACACACATACACACACTCACACATGCTCACACTCACACACATACACACACATACTGACACACACTCACACTCAGAAACACTCATACACATACACAATCACATGCACATAAACACACACACACTCACACACGCACACATACACACACTCACTCACATAAACACACACACACTCACACACTCACACTCACACAGACATACACACTCACACATATGCACTCACACACACACACACATACACACACTCATATACACACACACATACTCTCACACTTACACACACACATATACACACATACACACTCACACTCACACACATACACACACATACAAACACACAATCACACTCAGACACACTCGCACACACTCACACAAAGACTCACACACATACACAAACACTCACACACACACCTAAACACACACACACACACTCACACACACACACACACACTCACACTCACACTCACCCACACACATACACTCACACATTCACACACATATACACACACTCTCACACATACACATACACTCAAACACACATACACACACGCACCCTCACACTCACACAATCACACACACACTTAAACACACACACACTCACACACACACTCAGACTCACAAACACACACTCACACTCGCTCACATGCACTCACACATACATACACACATACACTCACACTCTCACACACACACATACACACACACAAACACACAAACTCACACTCACACACATTCACACACATACACTCACACACTCACACATATATACACACACTCGCACAAACACCCTCTCACACATACACTCACACACACACACACTCAAGCACTCACACACACTCGCACACATACACACTCACACTTACACACACTCACGTATGTGAGTGTAGACATATACACACTCAATCACACACATACTCTCACACACACACTAACACACACTCACACATATACACACTCACACACACATACTCTCACACACATCCTCTCTCTCTCACACACAGACTCAAACCCAGACTCTTGCACGCACACAAAAACACATACACGCTCACACACACTCGCTCTCTCACACACTCACACACACACACACACTCAGACACTCTCACATACACCCACACACACACACTCACACTCACACTCACACACTCACACACACACTCACACACGGTCACACTCACTCACGCACACACACACTCACACATGGTCACACTCACACACACAAATATACAAACATACACACTCACACACACACATACAAACACATACGCACACACAGACACACTCACACATACTCACACACAGACTCACACACATACACAAACACTCACACACACACATAAACACACACACACACTCACACACATACACACACACTCACATGAACACAAACACACTCACACAGTCACATACTCACACTCACGCACACACACTCACACACGGTCACACACACTCACGCACACACACACACGGTCACACTTACACGCTCACACTCACACACACACTCACACATGGTCACACACACACACACACACACACTCACACATGGTCACACTCACACACACATATACACACATAGACACTCACACTCACACACATACACACACATTCACACACACATGCTCACACTCACACACATACACACACATACAAACACACACGCACACTCAGACACACACACACTCACACACAGACTCCACACATACACAAACACACACACACATACACACACTCACACTCACACACATACACTCACACATACACACATTGACACACTCACACATACAAACTCACACACTCTCACACACACTCCCACACTCGCACACCTACACTCACAGACACATACACACTCACACACACACTCACACTCATGCACTCACACACACACGCACACAAACATTCACATACTCACGCTCACACACACACAGTCACACTCATACACACACAATTGCACAGATACACAAATACACACACACACACTCACACTCACACACATACACACACATGCAAACACACATGCACACTCACACACACTCACACACTTACACAAACACTCACACACACACATAAACAGAATCACACTCACACACATACACTCACACACACACACTCACACACATACTCTCACACGCTCACACATAAACACATATACACTCACACACACTCTCCCTCGTGCACACACTCACACACTCACACTCACACATACTCCCACACTCACACACACACACACACACACACTCACACACATACACCCACATTCACACAAACTCACACTCACACACTCACACTCACACACTCACACCAACACACACACCCACACATCATCACACTCACACATATACACACATACACACACACTCACACATATACACACTCTCACACACACACTCACACACATACTCACACACACACACACGTTCACACTCACACACACACATCCAATCACATATACGCACACAAACACACACACACATACACACACTCACACTCACACACATACACTCACACATACACACATTGACACACTCACACATACAAACTCACACACTCTCACACACACTCCCACACTCGCACACATACACTCACAGACACATACACACTCACACACACACTCACACTCATGCACTCACACACACACGCACACAAACATTCACATACTCACGCTCACACACACACACAGTCACACTCATACACACACAATTGCACAGATACACAAATACACACACACACACTCACACTCACACACATACACACACATGCAAACACACATGCACACTCACACACACTCACACACTTACACAAACACTCACACACACACATAAACAGAATCACACTCACACACATACACTCACACACACACACTCACACACATACTCTCACACGCTCACACATAAACACATATACACTCATACACACTCTCCCTCGTGCACACACTCACACACTCACACTCACACACTCACACCAACACACACACCCACACATCATCACACTCACACATATACACACATACACACACACACTCACACATATATACACTCTCACACACACACTCACACACATACTCACACACACACACACGTTCACACTCACACACACACATCCAATCACATATACGCACACAAACACTCATACACACACACATTAACAAACTCGCACATACACACACTCACACATAAAAACACACACACTCACACAGACACACACGTTCACACATACACACTCTCACACACACACATACACACACTCATATACACACACATACTCTCACACACACACTCACACAGACTCACACACATACTCTCACACACACAAAAACAGATACACACTCACCCACACTCTCACACACACACTCACACACACACACACTCACACTCTCATACGTACACCCACACTCACACACACACAATCACACATGGTCACACACACTCACGCACACACACACTCACACATGGTCACTCTCACACACACACACATATACACACATACACACTCACACTCACACACATACACACACATACAAACACACACTCACACTCAGACACTCTCGCACACACTCACACTCACACACATACACAAACACACACACACACACGCATAAGCACACACACACTCACACACATACACACACACACTCACACTCATACACTCACACATACACACTCATTCACTCACTCGCTCACACACACACACAAAGTCACACTCACACACACTCACACACATACACTCACACACTCACAAACACATACACATTCACACACACACACACACATACACACACTCACACACACACTCACACACATATACACACCCACACACACTTACTGTCACACACACACTCTCACACTCACACACACAAATATACACACATACACACTCACACACATACACACACATACACACACTCACACACACACTCACATATTCACACATACAAACTCACAAACACTCACACACATACAAACACACACACTCAGACACACTCACACACACACATACACAGTCACACACACATATTCTCACACACATACACTCACACACACTTACTCAAACACTCACACACACATGCTCTCACATTCTCACACTCAACCTCACACACACACTCACACTCACACACACAATCACACACACTCACACGCACACATACACACTCATACACATAGACACACTCTGACACTCACACTCTCACACTCACACACATACACTCACATACACACATACATACACAGTCACACACACACTCACACACAAATACACACACACGCTCACACACTCACACACACTCACTCTCACACACCTACTCCCACACTCACACACACTCACACTCACACACTTACACTCACACACATACACACACACACTCTCACACTCACACACACACACACACACATATGCACTCACACATACACACACACAAACTCACACACCCTCACACACATTCAGACACACACACACTCTCACATGCATACTCACACATACACACACTCTCACACTCATACACACACACACACTTACTGTTACACACACGCACTCTCACACTCACACATACACACGCACTCTTACACACACACTCACACACACACACTCACACAAGCGCCCTCTCACACACACACACACTCTGTCTCACACACACTCACACACAGTCAAACACACATACTCTCACACACTCACACCAACACACACACCACACCCACACATGGTCACACTCACACATACACACACACACACACACACACACACATATACACACTCTCACACACACATTCATACTCATACACTCACACACACACACACACACAGTGACACTCACACACACACTCGCACACATACACACACACTCACACAAACACATGCTCACACTCACATACATACAAACACACACTCACACTCAGACACACTCACACACATACATACACAGTCACACACACACTCACACAATCACATAAAAATACACTCACACATACACACTCACACATAAACACAGACACACTCACACAGACACTCACACACATACACATATACACACATACACACACACTCACACATACACACACTCACACAAACACCCTGTCACATGCACATTCTCTCTCACACACACTCACACACAGTCACACACACATACTCTTATGTACATATACTCACACACACTTACTCAAACACTCACACGCTGTCACACACACTCACACACATACACACACACACACATATACTCACACACTCACAAACACATACACATTCACACACACACACACACACACACACATACACACACTCACACACACACTCACACACATATACACACCCACACACACTTACTGTCACACACACACTCTCACACTCACACACACAAATATACACACATACACACTCACACACATATACACACATACACACACTCACACACACTCACATATTCACACATACAATCTCACAAACACTCACACACATACAAACACACACACTCAGACACACTCACACACACACATACACAGTCACGCACACATATTCTCACACACATACACTCACACACACTTACTCAAACACTCACACACACATGCTCTCACATTCTCACACTCAGCCTCACACACACACTCACACTCACACACACAATCACACACACTCACACGCACACATACACACTCATACACATAGACACACTCTGACACTCACACACTCACACTCACACACATACACTCACACACACACATACATACACAGTCACACACACACTCACACACAAATACACACACACGCTCACACACTCACACACACTCACTCTCACACACCTACTCCCACACTCACACACACTCACACTCACACACATACAGCCGAACTCACACACACACACTTACACTCACACACATACACACACACATTCTCACACTCACACACACACACTCACACACATATGCACTCACACATACACACACACAAACTCACACACCCTCACACATATTCAGACACACACACACTCTCACATGCATACTCACACATACACACACTCTCACACTCATACACACACACACACTTACTGTTACACACACTCACTCTCACACTCACACATACACACGCACTCTTACACACACACACTCACACACACGCACTCACACAAGCGCCCTCTCACACACACACACACACACTGTCTCACACACACTCACACACAGTCAAACACACATACTCTCACACACTCACACCAACACACACACCACACCCACACATGGTCACACTCACACATACACACACACACACACACACATATACACACTCTCACACACACATTCATACTCATACACTCACACACACACACACAGTGACACTCACACACACACTCGCACACATACACACACACTCACACAAACACATGCTCACACTCACATACATACAAACACACACTCACACTCAGACACACTCACACACATACATACACAGTCACACACACACTCACACACTCACATAAAAATACACTCACACATACACACTCACACATAAACACAGACACACTCACACAGACACTCACACACATACACATACACACACATACACACACATACACACACACTCACACACACACACACACTCACACAAACACCCTGTCACATGCACATTCTCTCTCACACACACTCACACACAGTCACACACACATACTCTTATGTACATATACTCACACACTTACTCAAACACTCACATGCTGTCACACACACTCACACACATACACACACACACACATATACTCACACACTCTTACACTCTCACCCACACATTCATACTCACACACACACACACACACACACACACACACACTCCCATTCTCACACACTCAAACTCACACACACACACACACACACACACACACACACAGTCACACTCACACACACACACTCGCACACATACACACTCACACATACACACACACAAACTCTCTCACACACATACCCATGCACACACACACACACACACACACACACTCACATACACACCCAGACACACTTTCTTTCACACACACACATTCTCACACTCACACATACACACATACACACATACACTCTCTCACGCACACACTCACACACTCACATTCACACACACATACACAAACACACACATACACAGACACTTTCACACACACACACACACTTACTCACACACACATCCTTTCACACTGTCTCATGCACACACTCACACACAGTCACACACTGATACTCTCACACTCACACACACTCACTCACTCACACACTCATACACACATACAAACACACACACTCACACAATCACACTCATACACACTCACACACACTCACACACACATACACACACTCACACACTCACACACACTCACATATACACACATACAGACACTCACACATATACACACACACATAAACACACATTCATACACACACACACACACACAATCACACACATACACTCACACACACACATACACACTCACAAACACTCACACACATACACACACACTCACACATACACTCACACAATCTCACACTCTCACCCGCACACTCATACTCACAGACACACACTCTCTCACATTCTCACACACTCAAACTCACACCCACACACACAATCACACTTACACACACTCTCACACACACACACTCACACACTCACACACATTCACCTCACACACATACACCCACATTCAGACACACTCACACTCGCATTCACACACATACAGCCATACTCACACACACACACACACACTCACAGTCACACACACACACACACACACACACACACATGCACAAACTCTCACACTCACTCACCCTCACACACCCTCATACACACACAGACTCTCACATGCATACTCACACATACACACACACGCTTACTGTCACACACACACACACTCTCACACTCACACATACAAACACAAACTCTCACACACACACTCACACACACACACTCACACACATACACATACACACACACACACACACACTCAGACAAACACCCTGTCACATGCACATTCTCTCTCACACACACTCACACACAGTCACACACACATACTCTTACACACATATACTCACACACACTTACTCAAACACTCACGCACTGTCACACACACTCACACACATACACACACACTCATACATATACTCACACACTCTCACACTCTCACCCACACATTCATACTCTCACACACACACACACACACTCACATTCTCACACACTCAAACTCACACACACACACACACACACAGTCACTCACACACACACACACTCGCACACATACACACTCACACATACACACACACAAACTCTCTCACACACATACCCATGCACACACACACACACACACTCACATACACACCCAGACACACTTTCTTTCACACACACACATTCTCACACTCACACTCACACATACACACATACACTCTCTCACTCACACACTCACACGCTCACATTCACACACACATACACAAACACATACATACACAGACACTTTCACACACACACACACACTTACTCACACACACATCCTTTCACACTGTCTCATGCACACACTCACACACAGTCACACACAGATACACTCACACTCACACACACACACACTCACACACACTCATACACACATACAAACACACACACTCACACAATCACACTCATACACACTCACACACACTCACACACACATACACACACTCACACACACTCACATATACACACATACAGACACTCACACATTTACACACACACATAAACACACATTCATATACACACACACACAATCACACACATACACTCGCACACACGCATACACACTCACAAACACTCACACACATACACACACACTCACACATACACTCACACAATCTCACACTCTCACCCGCACACTCATACTCACAGACACACACTCTCTCACATTCTCACACACTCAAACTCACACACGCACACACACACAATCACACTTACACACACTCTCACACACACACTCACACACTCACACACATTCACCTCACACACATACACCCACATTCAGACACACTCACACTCACACTCACACACATACAGCCATACTCACACACACACACACTCACAGTCACACACACACTCACACACACACACACACACACGCACAAAGTCTCACACTCACTCACCCTCACACACCCTCATACACACACAGACTCTCACATGCATGCTCACACATACACACACACACACACACTGTCACACACACACACACTCTCACACTCACACATACAAACACAAACTCTCACACACACACACTCACACACACACACTCACACACATGCACATGCATACACATACACACACACTCACACACACACACATACAAACACCCTGTCACATGCACATTCTCTCTCACACACACTCACACACAGTCACACACACATACTCTTACACACATATACTCACACACTTACTCAAACACTCACACACTGTCACACACACTCACACACATACACACACAGTCACACATATACTCACACACTCTCACACTCTCACCCACACATTCATACTTTCACACACACACACACTCACATTCTCACACACGGACACACACTCACACACACAGTCACACACACTCACCCTCACACACATACACCCACATTCACACACACACTCACACACATACAGCCATACTCGCACACACACACTCACACACATACACACACACACACACTCATACACATACACGCACACATACACACACACACAAACTGTCACACTCGCACTCACCCTCACACACCCTCATACACACACACTCACACATGCATACTCACACATACACACACACATACTGTCACACACACACTCTCACAATCACACATACACACACATACTCTCACACACACACACACATACTCACACACATACACATATGCACACATACACACACACTCTCATACACACACTCACGCATGGTCACACACACATACTCTCACACACATACACTCACACACACTTACTCAAACACTCACACACTGTCACACAGATACACAAATACACACACACACACTCACACTCACACACATACACACACATGCAAACACACATGCACACTCACACACACTCACACACTTACACAAACACTCACACACACACATAAACAGAATCACACTCACACACATACACTCACACACACACACTCACACACATACTCTCACACGCTCACACATAAACACATATACACTCATACACACTCTCCCTCGTGCACACACTCACACACTCACACTCACACACTCACACCAACACACACACCCACACATCATCACACTCACACATATACACACATACACACACACACTCACACATATACACACTCTCACACACACACTCACACACATACTCACACACACACACACGTTCACACTCACACACACACATCCAATCACATATACGCACACAAACACTCATACACACACACATTAACAAACTCGCACATACACACACTCACACATAAAAACACACACACTCACACAGACACACACGTTCACACATACACACTCTCACACACACACATACACACACTCATATACACACACATACTCTCACACACACACTCACACAGACTCACACACATACTCTCACACACACAAAAACAGATACACACTCACCCACACTCTCACACACACACTCACACACACACACACTCACACTCTCATACGTACACCCACACTCACACACACACAATCACACATGGTCACACACACTCACGCACACACACACTCACACATGGTCACTCTCACACACACACACATATACACACATACACACTCACACTCACACACATACACACACATACAAACACACACTCACACTCAGACACACTCGCACACACTCACACTCACACACATACACAAACACACACACACACACGCATAAGCACACACACACTCACACACATACACACACACACTCACACTCATACACTCACACATACACACTCATTCACTCACTCGCTCACACACACACACAAAGTCACACTCACACACACTCACACACATACACTCACACACTCACAAACACATACACATTCACACACACACACACACATACACACACTCACACACACACTCACACACATATACACACCCACACACACTTACTGTCACACACACACTCTCACACTCACACACACAAATATACACACATACACACTCACACACATACACACACATACACACACTCACACACACACTCACATATTCACACATACAAACTCACAAACACTCACACACATACAAACACACACACTCAGACACACTCACACACACATACACAGTCACACACACATATTCTCACACACATACACTCACACACACTTACTCAAACACTCACACACACATGCTCTCACATTCTCACACTCAACCTCACACACACACTCACACTCACACACACAATCACACACACTCACACGCACACATACACACTCATACACATAGACACACTCTGACACTCACACTCTCACACTCACACACATACACTCACATACACACATACATACACAGTCACACACACACTCACACACAAATACACACACACGCTCACACACTCACACACACTCACTCTCACACACCTACTCCCACACTCACACACACTCACACTCACACACATACAGCCGAACTCACACACACTCACACACACACACTTACACTCACACACATACACACACACACTCTCACACTCACACACACACACTCACACACATATGCACTCACACATACACACACACAAACTCACACACCCTCACACACATTCAGACACACACACACTCTCACATGCATACTCACACATACACACACTCTCACACTCATACACACACACACACTTACTGTTACACACACGCACTCTCACACTCACACATACACACGCACTCTTACACACACACACTCACACACACACACTCACACAAGCGCCCTCTCACACACACACACACTCTGTCTCACACACACTCACACACAGTCAAACACACATACTCTCACACACTCACACCAACACACACACCACACCCACACATGGTCACACTCACACATACACACACACACACACACACACACACATATACACACTCTCACACACACATTCATACTCATACACTCACACACACACACACACACACACAGTGACACTCACACACACACTCGCACACATACACACACACTCACACAAACACATGCTCACACTCACATACATACAAACACACACTCACACTCAGACACACTCACACACATACATACACAGTCACACACACACTCACACAATCACATAAAAATACACTCACACATACACACTCACACATAAACACAGACACACTCACACAGACACTCACACACATACACATATACACACATACACACACACTCACACATACACACACTCACACAAACACCCTGTCACATGCACATTCTCTCTCACACACACTCACACACAGTCACACACACATACTCTTATGTACATATACTCACACACACTTACTCAAACACTCACACGCTGTCACACACACTCACACACATACACACACACACACATATACTCACACACTCACAAACACATACACATTCACACACACACACACACACACACATACACACACTCACACACACACTCACACACATATACACACCCACACACACTTACTGTCACACACACACTCTCACACTCACACACACAAATATACACACATACACACTCACACACATATACACACATACACACACTCACACACACTCACATATTCACACATACAATCTCACAAACACTCACACACATACAAACACACACACTCAGACACACTCACACACACACATACACAGTCACGCACACATATTCTCACACACATACACTCACACACACTTACTCAAACACTCACACACACATGCTCTCACATTCTCACACTCAGCCTCACACACACACTCACACTCACACACACAATCACACACACTCACACGCACACATACACACTCATACACATAGACACACTCTGACACTCACACACTCACACTCACACACATACACTCACACACACACATACATACACAGTCACACACACACTCACACACAAATACACACACACGCTCACACACTCACACACACTCACTCTCACACACCTACTCCCACACTCACACACACTCACACTCACACACATACAGCCGAACTCACACACACACACTTACACTCACACACATACACACACACATTCTCACACTCACACACACACACTCACACACATATGCACTCACACATACACACACACAAACTCACACACCCTCACACATATTCAGACACACACACACTCTCACATGCATACTCACACATACACACACTCTCACACTCATACACACACACACACTTACTGTTACACACACTCACTCTCACACTCACACATACACACGCACTCTTACACACACACACTCACACACACGCACTCACACAAGCGCCCTCTCACACACACACACACACACTGTCTCACACACACTCACACACAGTCAAACACACATACTCTCACACACTCACACCAACACACACACCACACCCACACATGGTCACACTCACACACACACACACACACACACACACATATACACACTCTCACACACACATTCATACTCATACACTCACACACACACACACAGTGACACTCACACACACACTCGCACACATACACACACACTCACACAAACACATGCTCACACTCACATACATACAAACACACACTCACACTCAGACACACTCACACACATACATACACAGTCACACACACACTCACACACTCACATAAAAATACACTCACACATACACACTCACACATAAACACAGACACACTCACACAGACACTCACACACATACACATACACACACATACACACACACTCACACACACACACACACTCACACAAACACCCTGTCACATGCACATTCTCTCTCACACACACTCACACACAGTCACACACACATACTCTTATGTACATATACTCACACACTTACTCAAACACTCACATGCTGTCACACACACTCACACACATACACACACACACACATATACTCACACACTCTTACACTCTCACCCACACATTCATACTCACACACACACACACACACACACACACACACTCCCATTCTCACACACTCAAACTCACACACACACACACACACACACACACACACACACAGTCACACTCACACACACACTCGCACACATACACACTCACACATACACACACACAAACTCTCTCACACACATACCCATGCACACACACACACACACACACACACACTCACATACACACCCAGACACACTTTCTTTCACACACACACATTCTCACACTCACACATACACACATACACACATACACTCTCTCACGCACACACTCACACACTCACATTCACACACACATACACAAACACACACATACACAGACACTTTCACACACACACACACACTTACTCACACACACATCCTTTCACACTGTCTCATGCACACACTCACACACAGTCACACACTGATACTCTCACACTCACACACACTCACTCACTCACACACTCATACACACATACAAACACACACACTCACACAATCACACTCATACACACTCACACACACTCACACACACATACACACACTCACACACTCACACACACTCACATATACACACATACAGACACTCACACATATACACACACACATAAACACACATTCATACACACACACACACACACAATCACACACATACACTCACACACACACATACACACTCACAAACACTCACACACATACACACACACTCACACATACACTCACACAATCTCACACTCTCACCCGCACACTCATACTCACAGACACACACTCTCTCACATTCTCACACACTCAAACTCACACCCACACACACAATCACACTTACACACACTCTCACACACACACACTCACACACTCACACACATTCACCTCACACACATACACCCACATTCAGACACACTCACACTCGCATTCACACACATACAGCCATACTCACACACACACACACACTCACAGTCACACACACACACACACACACACACACACACATGCACAAACTCTCACACTCACTCACCCTCACACACCCTCATACACACACAGACTCTCACATGCATACTCACACATACACACACACGCTTACTGTCACACACACACACACTCTCACACTCACACATACAAACACAAACTCTCACACACACACTCACACACACACACTCACACACATACACATACACACACACACACACACACTCACACACACACACACTCAGACAAACACCCTGTCACATGCACATTCTCTCTCACACACACTCACACACAGTCACACACACATACTCTTACACACATATACTCACACACACTTACTCAAACACTCACGCACTGTCACACACACTCACACACATACACACACACTCATACATATACTCACACACTCTCACCCACACATTCATACTCTCACACACACACACACACACACTCACATTCTCACACACTCAAACTCACACACACACACACACACACAGTCACTCACACACACACACACTCGCACACATACACACTCACACATACACACACACAAACTCTCTCACACACATACCCATGCACACACACACACACACACTCACATACACACCCAGACACACTTTCTTTCACACACACACATTCTCACACTCACACTCACACATACACACATACACTCTCTCACTCACACACTCACACGCTCACATTCACACACACATACACAAACACATACATACACAGACACTTTCACACACACACACACACTTACTCACACACACATCCTTTCACACTGTCTCATGCACACACTCACACACAGTCACACACAGATACACTCACACTCACACACACACACACTCACACACACTCATACACACATACAAACACACACACTCACACAATCACACTCATACACACTCACACACACTCACACACACATACACACACTCACACACACTCACATATACACACATACAGACACTCACACATTTACACACACACATAAACACACATTCATATACACACACACACAATCACACACATACACTCGCACACACGCATACACACTCACAAACACTCACACACATACACACACACTCACACATACACTCACACAATCTCACACTCTCACCCGCACACTCATACTCACAGACACACACTCTCTCACATTCTCACACACTCAAACTCACACACGCACACACACACAATCACACTTACACACACTCTCACACACACACTCACACACTCACACACATTCACCTCACACACATACACCCACATTCAGACACACTCACACTCACACTCACACACATACAGCCATACTCACACACACACACACTCACAGTCACACACACACTCACACACACACACACACACACGCACAAAGTCTCACACTCACTCACCCTCACACACCCTCATACACACACAGACTCTCACATGCATGCTCACACATACACACACACACACACACTGTCACACACACACACACTCTCACACTCACACATACAAACACAAACTCTCACACACACACACTCACACACACACACTCACACACATGCACATGCATACACATACACACACACTCACACACACACACATACAAACACCCTGTCACATGCACATTCTCTCTCACACACACTCACACACAGTCACACACACATACTCTTACACACATATACTCACACACTTACTCAAACACTCACACACTGTCACACACACTCACACACATACACACACAGTCACACATATACTCACACACTCTCACACTCTCACCCACACATTCATACTTTCACACACACACACACTCACATTCTCACACACGGACACACACTCACACACACAGTCACACACACTCACCCTCACACACATACACCCACATTCACACACACACTCACACACATACAGCCATACTCGCACACACACACTCACACACATACACACACACACACACTCATACACATACACGCACACATACACACACACACAAACTGTCACACTCGCACTCACCCTCACACACCCTCATACACACACACTCACACATGCATACTCACACATACACACACACATACTGTCACACACACACTCTCACAATCACACATACACACACATACTCTCACACACACACACACATACTCACACACATACACATATGCACACATACACACACACTCTCATACACACACTCACGCATGGTCACACACACATACTCTCACACACATACACTCACACACACTTACTCAAACACTCACACACTGTCACACACACACACACACACACACACAAATACACTCACACTGTCACGCACACACGCTCTCACATTCTCACACACTCAACCTCACACACACACTCATGCACACATACTCACACTCACAAACACAATCACACACACACATACACTCACACACACACTCCAACAATCACACACACACACGATCACACACATGCTCACACACTCACACACACACTCACACACACACATACACAGTCACACACACACTCACACACACAAATACACACACACTCACACATTCACACACACTCACTCTCACACACATACACCCAGACACTCGCACAAACACACACACATACAAACACATATACGCACACAACACTCACACACACACTCACACACACATACACACCCACACACACTTATTGTCACACACACACTCTCACACTCACACATACACGCACATACACACATACACTCTCTCACACACACACTCACACACACACATTCACACACACATACACAAAAACACACATACACAGACACTCTCACACTCACAGTCACACACACATACTCTCACACTCACACACACTCACACACTCTCATACACACATACAAACACACACAATCACACAATCACACTCATACACACTCACACACACACACTCACACTCACACACATACACACTCACTCACACACACACTCACACGCACACACATACACACACATACAAACACACACTCACACTCAGACATACTCGCACACTCACACACATGCACAAACACTCACACACACACACATAAACACACACACACTCACACACTCACACAGATACACGCACTCACACGCACTCACACACTCACACATAAACACTCACACTCACACGCTCACACACACACACAAACTCACACTCACATACACACACATACACACTCACACACATACACTCACACACTCACACACATATACACACACACGCACACACTCACACTCACACACATATACACACTCACACACATATACACACACACTCACACAAATACCCTCTCACACGTACACTGGCACACACATACACAATCGCACACACATACACACTCACACACACACACACACAAACACAAACATTCACACACACAATCACAGTCACACTCACACACACACCCTTGCACACATACTCACACATACACACACAAACTATCTCACACATACTCATGCACATGCACATTCACACACACACTCACACATACACGCACAAACTGTCTCACACATACTCATGCACACGCACATTCACACACACACTCACACTTACATACACACCCACACACACTTACTGTCACACACACACACATTCTCACACTCACACATACACACATACACACATACACTCTCTCACTCACACACTCACACACTCACATTCACACACATACACATACACGCACATACTCAGACACTCTAACACACACACTTACTCACACACACATCCTTTCACATGCACACACTCTCTCACGCACACACTCACACACAGTCACACACAGATACTCTCACACACACACACACACACTCACTCACTCACATACACACATATAAACACACACACTCACACAATCACATTCATACACACTCACACACACTCACACACACATATACACTCACACACTCACACATACAAATACAGACACTCACATAAACACACTCATACACACTCACACACACTCACACATACACACACATACAGAGACTCACACATATGCACACGCACATAAACACACATTCACACACACACACAATCACACACATACACTCACACACACACATACACAATCACACACACTCACACACATACACACACACTCAAACATACACTCACACAATCTCACACTCTCACCCACACACTCAAACTCACACACACACACACACAATCACACTCACACACACTCTCACACCCACACACTCTCACACTCACACATACAATCTCACAAACACTCACACACTTACAAACACACACACACAGGCATACACTCACACACATACACACACATACAAACACACACGCACACTCAGACATACTCAGACACACTCACACACAGACTCACACACATACACAAACACTCACTCACACACACACATAAACACACACACACTCACACACATACACACACTCACACACACACTCACACTCACACATATACACTCACACATACACACACACACACAAACATACAGTCACACACTCATGCACATATACACACACACTCACATACACTCTCACACTCACACACATACACTCACACACATATACACTCACACTCATACACTCGCACACACACACAAACATTCACACACTCACACATACACAAACATTCACACACACACACTCACACTCACACACATACACTCACACACAAATAAACAGTCACACTCATACACTCATACACACACATACAAACATTCACACACTCACACACACACAGTCACACTCACACACACACACTCGCACACATACACACACTCGCTCGCACACACATGCTCACACTCACACACTGACACACACGTACAAACACACTCACACTCAGACACACTCAGACACACACACACAGACTAACATATACACAAACACTCACACACACACACCCACATAACACACACACACTCACTCACTCATACACACACACACGGTCACACGCACTCACTCACATGAACACACACATGGTCACACTCACACTTTCACTCATATACACATATACACACTCACACTCACACACACATACTCTCACACACACACACTCACACACACTCACACACATACTCTCACACACACACAAAAAGACATACACACTCGCACACACTCTCTCTCACACACACACTCACACACACACTCACACACGCTCACACACACACACACTCACACTCACACACATACACCCACACTCTCACACACACTCACACACGGTCACACACACTCATGCACACACACACTCACAAATGGTCAAAACTCACACACACACATATAAACACATACACACTCACACTCACACACATACACACACACTCACACACACACTCACACACATACACACACATACAAACACACACTCACACTCAGACACTCTCGTACACTCACACACAGACTCACACACATAAACTCACAGACTCACACACATACACTCACACACTCACACACATATACACACACACTCCCACAAACACCCTCTCACTCATACACTGACACACACATACACAATCACACACACACTCACACTCACACAATCACACACACACATAAACACAAACATTCACACCCACACAGTCACACTTACACACACACAAACACTCGCTCACATACACACTCACACATACACACACATAAACTCTCTCACAAACATACTCGTGCACACACACACTTACACACACATGCACACTCACATACACACCCACACCAACTTACTGTCACAAACACACACATTCTCACACTCACACATACACACATACACTCTCTCATTCACACACTCACACACTCACATTCACACACACATACACATACACGCACATACACAGACACTCTCTCACACACACACTTACTCACACACACATCCTTTCACATCCACACACTCTCTCACGCACACACTCACACACAGTCACACACAGATACTCTCACACTCAAACACACTCACACACTCACACACTCATACACACATACAAACACACACTCATACAATCACACTCATACACACTCACACACACACATATACACACTCACAAATAAACACACACACACTCACACACTCACACAGACACACACACTCATACATACACACTCACATACACACATACACACACACACTCACTCAGACTCACAGAAAAACACTCACTCTCACACTCTCACACAATCACACACAAACACATACACACTCACACACTCTCTCTCTCTCACACACACAAACACACACTCACACACTCACACACACACACACTCACAAACACACTCACACACATACACACACATACAAACACACACTCACACTCAGACACACTCGTACACTCACACACAGACTCACACACATAAACTCACAGACTCACACACATACACTCACACACTCACACACATATACACACACACTCCCACAAACACCCTCTCACTCATACACTGACACACACATACACAATCACACACACACTCACACTCACACAATCACACACACACATAAACACAAACATTCACACACACACAGTCACACTCACACACACACAAACACTCGCTCACATACACACTCACACATACACACACATAAACTCTCTCACAAACATACTCGTGCACACACACACTTACACACACATGCACACTCACATACACACCCACACCAACTTACTGTCACAAACACACACATTCTCACACTCACACATACACACATACACTCTCTCATTCACACACTCACACACTCACATTCACACACACATACACATACACGCACATACACAGACACTCTCTCACACACACACTTACTCACACACACATCCTTTCACATCCACACACTCTCTCACGCACACACTCACACACAGTCACACACAGATACTCTCACACTCAAACACACTCACACACTCACATACTCATACACACATACAAACACACACTCATACAATCACACTCATACACACTCACACACACACATATACACACTCACAAATAAACACACACACACTCACACACTCACACAGACACACACACTCATACATACACACTCACATACACACATACACACACACACTCACTCAGACTCACAGAAAAACACTCACTCTCACACTCTCACACAATCACACACAAACACATACACACTCACACACTCTCTCTCTCACACACACACAAACACACACTCACACACTCACACACACACACACTCACAAACACACTCACACACATACACACACATACAAACACACACTCACACTCAGACACACTCGTACACTCACACACAGACTCACACACATAAACTCACAGACTCACACACATACACTCACACACTCACACACATATACACACACACTCCCACAAACACCCTCTCACTCATACACTGACACACACATACACAATCACACACACACTCACACTCACACAATCACACACACACATAAACACAAACATTCACACACACACAGTCACACTCACACACACACAAACACTCGCTCACATACACACTCACACATACACACACATAAACTCTCTCACAAACATACTCGTGCACACACACACTTACACACACATGCACACTCACATACACACCCACACCAACTTACTGTCACAAACACACACATTCTCACACTCACACATACACACATACACTCTCTCATTCACACACTCACACACTCACATTCACACACACATACACATACACGCACATACACAGACACTCTCTCACACACACACTTACTCACACACACATCCTTTCACATCCACACACTCTCTCACGCACACACTCACACACAGTCACACACAGATACTCTCACACTCAAACACACTCACACACTCACACACTCATACACACATACAAACACACACTCATACAATCACACTCATACACACTCACACACACACATATACACACTCACAAATAAACACACACACACTCACACACTCACACAGACACACACACTCATACATACACACTCACATACACACATACACACACACACTCACTCAGACTCACAGAAAAACACTCACTCTCACACTCTCACACAATCACACACAAACACATACACACTCACACACTCTCTCTCTCTCACACACACAAACACACACTCACACACTCACACACACACACACTCACAAACACATACACTCACAAACACACTCACACACAGTCACACGCACACACACAGACATACTCACACACACACACACACGCATACTCTCACACAATCACACACAAACACATACACACTCACACACACTCTCTCTCAAACACACACACACAGACTCACACACTCAGACACAGACACACTCACACACACTCACACACACTCACACACATACACAAACACACACACACACATAAACACATATACACTCACACACTCTCACACACACACTCACATGCTCACACATATGCACTCACACATACACACACACAGACTGTCACACTCACACACACCCTCACACTCACTCATACACACACACTCCCTCACACACATACTCACACACACACTCACACACACACACACATACACACCCACACACACTTACTGTCACACACACACACTCTCTCACACACACCCACTCACGCATTCACACACATGCACATACACACACATACACAGACACTCTCACACACACTCGCACACACTTACTCACACACACATCCTTTCAAACGCACAGACTCTCTCACGCACGCATTCACACACACTCCCTCACACACATACTCACACACACACAATCACACACACACACTCACACACACATACATAGCCACACACACTTATTCTCACACACACACATTCTCACACTCACACCTACACACACATACACATACAGATACACACACATACACAGACACTCTCATACACACACACTTACTCACACACACATACACACACACTCTCACACTGACACCTGCACACTCACACACAAACACATACTCTCTCACACACACAAACACATACACACTCACACATATATACACATACACACACACATACTCTCACACACATATACACACACACTCACACACTCACACACACACACACATACAAACACACACTCACACTCAGACATACTCGCACACTCACACACATGCACAAACACTCACACACACACACACACATAAACACACACACACTCACACACTCACACAGATACACGCACTCACACGCACACACATACACTCACACATAAACACTCACACTCACACGCTCACACACACACAAACTCACACTCACATACACACACATACACACACACACATACACTCACACACTCACACACATATACACACACACGCACACTCTCACACTCACACACATATACACACTCACACACATATACGCACACACTCAGACAAACACCCTCTCACACGTACACTGGCACACACATACACAATCGCACACACATACACACTCACACACACACGCACACACACACACAAACACAAACATTCACAAACACAATCACAGTCACACTCACACACACATACCCTTGCACACATACTCACACATACACACACAAACTATCTCACACACATACTCATGCACACGCACATTCACACACACACTCACACTCACATACACTCCCACACACACTTACTGTCACACACACACACATTCGCACACTCACACATACACACATACACACATACACACATACAGTCTCTCACTCACACACTCACACACTCACATTCACACACACATACACATACACGCACATACACAGACACTCTAACACACACACTTACACACACATCCTTTCACATGCACACACTCTCTCACGCACACACTCACACACACACACAGATACTCTCTCTCACACACACACACACACACACTCACTCACTCACATACACACATATAAACACACACACTCACACAATCACATTCATACACACTCACACACACTCACACACACATATACACTCACACACTCACACATACAAATACAGACACTCACATAATCACACTCATACACACTCACACACACTCACACATACACACACATACAGAGACTCTCACACACACACACATAAACACGCACACACTCACACACATACACACACTCACACACACACTCACACTCACACACATACACTCACACATACACACACACACACAAACATGCAGTCACAAACTCATGCACATATACACACACACTCACATACACTCTCACACTCACACACATACACTCACACACATATACACTCACACTCATACACTCGCACACACACACACACAAACATTCACACACACACACACACAAACATTCACACACACACACACTCACACACATACACTCACATACATGCACACTCACACTCATACACTCACACACACACACAAACATTCACACACTCACACACACACAGTCACACTGACACACACACACTCGCACACATACACACACTCACTCGCACACACATGCTCACACACACACACTGACACACACGTACAAACACACTCACACTCAGACACACTCAGACACACACACACAGACTAACACATACACAAACACTCTCACACACACACACATAACACACACACACTCACACACTCATACACACACACACATGGTCACACACACTCACGCACACGAACACTCACACATGGTCACACTCACACTTTCACTCATATACACATATACACACTCACACTCACACACACATACTCTCACATACTCTCACACACACATCCTTTCACATCCACACACTCTCTCATGCACACACTCACACACAGTCACACACAGATACTCTCACACTTAAACACACTCACACACTCTCATACACACATACAAACACACACACTCATGCAATCACACTCATGCACACTCATACACACTCACACACACTCACACACACACACATACACACACTCACACATAAACACACACACTCACACACTCACACAGACACACACACTCATACATACACACTCACATACACACATACACACACACACTCACTCACACTCACAGAAAAACACTCACTCACTCTCACACACTCACACTCACACGCACTCTCACACACTTACACACAGACACATTCATGCACACACTCAGACACACTCACACACACACATGTACTCTCACACAATCACACACAAACACATACACACTCACACACTCTCTCTCACACACACACACAAACACACTCTCACACACTCACACACACACTCACTAACACATACACTCACAAACACACTCACACACAGTCACACGCACACACACAGACATACTCACACACACACACACACGCATACTCTCACACAATCACACACAAACACATACACACTCACACACACTCTCTCTCAAACACACACACACACAGACTCACACACTCAGACACAGACACACTCACACACACTCACACAGACTCACACACATACACAAACACACACACACACATAAACACATATACACTCACACACTCTCACACACACACTCACATGCTCACACATATGCACTCACACATACACACACACAGACTGTCACACTCACACACACCCTCACACTCACTCATACACACACACTCCCTCACACACATAGTCACACACACACACTCACACACACACACATACACATCCACACAAACTGACTGTCACACACACACACTCTCTCACACACACCCACTCACGCATTCACACACATGCACATACACACACATACACAGACACTCTCACACACACACACACACTTACTCACACACACATCCGTTCACATGCACACACTCTCTCGTGCACACTCTCACACACAGTAACACACACATACTCACACTCACACACACTCACACATACACACACACATAAACACACACACCCACACACACAATCAAATACACACTCACACATACACACTCACACACATAGACACACTCTGTCACTCACACACACACATACACTCACATGCACATGTACACACTCACACACAAACACTCACACTCAGACCATCACTCAAACACATACAAACACATACACACACTCACACAATCACTCACACATATACACTCACACACACAAACACTCACACGATCACTCACACACATACACACACACACACAAACACTCACACACATACACACACACTCACACACATACTCACACACACGCAGTCACACTCACACACATACACCCACACTCACACACACACTCACACTCACACACATACACCCACACTCACACACAGTCACACACACTCGCGCACACACACACTCACACATGGTCACACTCACACATATACACACTCACACTCACACACACATACTCTCACACACATACACACACATGCTCACACACACATGCTCACACTCACACACATACACATACACTCACACTCACACACACACTCACACACATACACTCACACACATACACCCAAACACACTCACACTCACACACTCACACTCACACACACTCACAAATGGGTACACACACTCACGCACACAAACACTCACACATGGTCACACTCACACACTCACACACATACACATATACACACTCACACTCACACACACATACTCTCACACATATACACACACACTCACACACACACGCTCACACTCACACACATACACACACATACAAACACACAATCACACTCAAGCACACTCACACACACTCAGACACACTCACACACGCACACCCATACTCTCACACACTCACATACAAACACACACACTCACACAATCACATTCATACACACACACTCACACTCTCAGACACACTCACACACATACACACAGACTCACACTCTCAGACACACGCTCACACACTCACACACTCAAACATACACAGCCACAAACACTCACACACATACACACTCTCACACACACTCACACACATACACACACACACTCACACACACATGCTCTCACTCACACACACACATACAAACACATACACTCACACAGTCACACTCATACTCACTCACACACTCTCACACACACATAAACACACACTCACACATACACACACACAAACATAAACACACACACTCACACACTCACACACTCACACACACACTCACACACTCTCACATCTCACACACAAACACATACACACTCACACATATACACACATACACACACACATACTCTCACACACATATACACACACTCACACACTCACACTCACACACACACATACAAACACACACTCATACTCAGACACACTCACACACGGTCACACACACTCACGCACACACACACACATGGTCACACTCACACACTCACATATACGCATATACACACTCACACACACACACATACTCTAACACAGATACACACACACACTCACACACACGCTCACACTCACACACATACACACACATACAAACACACAATCGCACTCAGGCACACTCACACACACTCACACACACTCACACACGCACACACATACTCTCACACACTCACATACAAACACACACACTCACAATCACATTCATACACTCTCAGACACAATCACATGCACACACACAGACTCACTCTCTCAAACACACACTCACACACTCACACATACACAATCACAAACACTCACACACATACACACTCTCACACACACTCACACATGTACACACACACACTCACACAATCTCACACATACACACTCACACTTACACACACACAGTCTCACACACAAACTCACGCTCACACACACACCCACACTCACTCCCACACAAACTTACTGTCACACACACACACTCTCATACTCACACATACACACACATACATACACACACTCTCTCACACGCACACTCACACACACACATTCACACACACATACAAACACAAGCACAGGCACTCTCGCACACACACTCACACACACTTACTCACACACACATCCTTTCACATGCACACACTCTCTCATGCACACTCTCACACACAGTAACACACACATACTCACACTCACACACACTCACACATACACACACACATAAACACACACACCCACACACACAATCAAACACACACTCACACATACACACTCACACACATAGACACACTCTGTCACTCACACACTCACACACGCACATACACTCACATGCACATGTACACACTCACACACAAACACTCACACTCAGACAATCACTCAAACACAGACAAACACATACACACACTCACACAATCACTCACACATATACACTCACACACACAAACACTCACACGATCACTCACACACATACACACATACACACTCACACACTCACACACTCACACACACACTACATACTCTCACACACTCACACACAAACACATACACACTCACACATATATACACATACACACACACATACTCTCACACACATATACACACACACTCACACACTCACACTCACACACACACACACATACAAACACACACTCACACTCAGACACACTCACACACGGTCACACACACTCACGCTCACACACACACCCACATTCACTCCGACACAAACTTACTGTCACACACACACACTCTCATACTCACACATACACACACATACATACACACACTCTCTCACACGCACACTCACACACACACATTCACACACACATACAAACACAAACACAGGCACTCTCGCACACACACTCACACACACTTACTCACACACACATCCTTTCACATGCACACACTCTCTCATGCACACTCTCACACACAGTAACACACACATACTCACACTCACACACACTCACACATACACACACACATAAACACACACACCCACACACACAATCAAACACACACTCACACATACACACTCACACACATAGACACACTCTGTCACTCACACACTCACACACGCACATACACTCACATGCACATGTACACACTCACACACAAACACTCACACTCAGACAATCACTCAAACACAGACAAACACATACACACACTCACACAATCACTCACACATATACACTCACACACACAAACACTCACACGATCACTCACACACATACACACATACACACTCACACACTCACACACTCACACACACACTACATACTCTCACACACTCACACACAAACACATACACACTCACACATATATACACATACACACACACATACTCTCACACACATATACACACACACTCACACACTCACACTCACACACACACACACATACAAACACACACTCACACTCAGACACACTCACACACGGTCACACACACTCACGCTCACACACACACCCACATTCACTCCGACACAAACTTACTGTCACACACACACACTCTCATACTCACACATACACACACATACATACGCACACTCTCACACACACACATGCACACACTCACACACAGATACGCACACACTCACACAAACACTCTCTCACACGTACACTAGCACACACATACACAATCGCACACACATACACACTCACACACACACTCACACACACACACAAACACAAACATTCACACACACAATCATAGTCACACTCACACACACACACTTGCACACATACACACACAAACTATCTCACACACATACTCATGCACACGCACATTCACACACACACTCACACTCACATACACACCCACACACACTTACTGTCACACACACACACATTTTCACACTCACACATACACACATACACACATACACTCTCTCACTCACACACTCACACACTCACATTCACACACACATACACATACACGCACATACACAGACACTCTAACACACACACTTACTCACACACACATCCTTTCACATGCACACACTCTCTCACGCACACGCTCACACACAGTCACACACAGATACTCTCACACACACACACACACTCACTCACTCACATACACACATATAAACAAACACACTCACACAATCACATTCATACACACTCACACACACTCACACACACATATACACTCACACACTCACACATACAAATACAGACACTCACATAATCACACTCATACACACTCACACACACTCACACATACACACACATACAGAGACTCACACATACACACACACACATGAAAACACATTCACACACACACACAATCACACACATACACACACACATACACAATCACACACACTCACACACATACACACACACTCAAACATACACTCACACAATCTCACACTCTCACCCACACACTCAAACTCACACACACACACAATCACACTCACACACACTCTCACACCCACACACTCTCACACACACATACAATCTCACAAACACTCACACACTTACAAACACACACACACAGACATACACTCACACACATACACACACATACAAACACACGCACACTCAGACCTACTCAGACACACTCACACACAGACTCACACACATACACAAACACTCACTCACACACACACATAAGCACGCAAACACTCACACACATACACACACTCACACACACACTCACACTCACACACATACACTCACACATACACTCACACACACACGCAAACATATAGTCACACACTCATGCACATATACACACACACTCACATACACTCTCACACTCACACTCATACATTCGCACACACACACAAACATTCACACACTCACACACACACAGTCACACTCACACACACACACACTCGCACACATACACACACTCACACACACATGCTCACACTCACACACTGACACACACGTACAAACACACTCACACTCAGACACACTCAGACACACACACACAGACTAACACATACACAAACACTCACACACACACACACATAACACACACACACACTCACACACTCATACACACACACACACACGGTCACACACACTCACGCACACGAACACTCACACATGGTCACACTCACACTTTCACTCATATACACATATACACACTCACACTCACACACACATACTCTCACACACACACACTCACACACACTCACACACATACTCTCACACACACACAAAAAGACATACACACTCACACACACTCTCACACACACACTCACACACACACTCACACACGCTCACACACACACACACACTCACACTCACACACATACACCCACACTCTCACACACACTCACACACGGTCACACACACTCATGCACACACACACTCACACATGGTCACACTCACACACACACATATAAACACATACACACTCACACTCACACACATACACACACACTCACACACTCACACACACACTACATACTCTCACACACTCACACACAAACACATACACACTCACACATATATACACATACACACACACATACTCTCACACACATATACACACACACTCACACACTCACACTCACACACACACACATACAAACACACACTCACACTCAGACACACACACACGGTCACACACACTCACGCTCACACACACACCCACATTCACTCCGACACAAACTTACTGTCACACACACACACTCTCATACTCACACATACACACACATACATACGCACACTCTCATACACACACATGCACACACTCACACACAGATACGCACACACTCACACAAACACTCTCTCACACGTACACTAGCACACACATACACAATCACACACACATACACACTCACACACACACTCACACACACACACAAACACAAACATTCACACACACAATCATAGTCACACTCACACACACACACTTGCACACATACACACACAAACTATCTCACACACATACTCATGCACACGCACATTCACACACACACTCACACTCACATACACACCCACACACACTTACTGTCACACACACACACATTTTCACACTCACACATACACACATACACACATACACTCTCTCACTCACACACTCACACACTCACATTCACACACACATACACATACACGCACATACACAGACACTCTAACACACACACTTACTCACACACACATCCTTTCACATGCACACACTCTCTCACGCACACGCTCACACACAGTCACACACAGATATTCTCACACACACACACACACTCACTCACTCACATACACACATATAAACAAACACACTCACACAATCACATTCATACACACTCACACACACTCACACACACATATACACTCACACACTCACACATACAAATACAGACACTCACATAATCACACTCATACACACTCACACACACTCACACATACACACACATACAGAGACTCACACATACACACACACACATAAAAACACATTCACACACACACACACAATCACACACATACACACACACATACACAATCACACACACTCACACACATACACACACACTCAAACATACACTCACACAATCTCACACTCTCACCCACACACTCAAACTCACACACACACACACACAATCACACTCACACACACTCTCACACCCACACACTCTCACACTCACACATACAATCTCACAAACACTCACACACTTACAAACACACACACACAGACATACACTCACACACATACACACACATACAAACACACGCACACTCAGACCTACTCAGACACACTCACACACAGACTCACACACATACACAAACACTCACTCACACACACACATAAGCACGCAAACACTCACACACATACACACACTCACACACACACTCACACTCACACACATACACTCACACATACACTCACACACACGCAAACATACAGTCACACACTCATGCACATATACACACACACTCATACACTCGCACACACACACAAACATTCACACACTCACACACACACAGTCACACTCACACACACACACACTCGCACACATACACACACTCACTCGCACACACATGCTCACACTCACACACTGACACACACGTACAAACACACTCACACTCAGACACACTCAGACACACACACACAGACTAACACATACACAAACACTCACACACACACACACACACACACACACACATAACACACACACACTCACACACTCATACACACACACACACGATCACACACACTCACGCACACGAACACTCACACATGGTCACACTCACACTTTCACTCATATACAATATACACACTCACACTCACACACACATACTCTCACACACACACACTCACACACACTCACACACATACTCTCACACACACACAAAAAGACATACACACTCACACACACTCTCTCTCACACACACACTCACACACACACTCACACACGCTCACACACACACACACTCACACTCACACACATACACCCACACTCTCACACACACTCACACACGGTCACACACACTCATGCACACACACACTCACACATGGTCACACTCACACACACACATATAAACACATACACACTCACACTCACACACATACACACACACTCACACACACACTCACACTCACACACATACACACACATACAAACACACACTCACACTCAGACACACTCGTACACTCACACACAGACTCACACACATAAACTCACACACTCACACACATACACTCACACACTCACACACATATACGCACACACTCACACAAAAACCCTCTCACTCATACACTGACACACACATACACAATCACACACACACACTCACACTCACACAATCACACACACAAACAAACACAAACATTCACACACACACACAGTCACACTCACACACGCACACTCGCACACATAAACACACACATACACACAAACAAACTCTCTCACACACATACTCATGCACACACACACTCACACACACATGCACACTTACATACACACCCACACCAACTTACTGTCACACACACACATTCTCACAATCACACATACACACATACACTCTCATTCACACACTCACACACTCACATTCACACATACATACACATACACGCACATACACAGACACTCTCTCACACACACACTTACTCACACACACTTCCTTTCACATCCACACACTCTCTCACGCACACACTCACACACAGTCACACACAGATACTCTCACACTCAAACACACTCACACACTCACACACTCTCATACATACATACAAACACACACACTCATACAATCACACTCATACACACTCACACACACTCACACACACACACACATACACACACTCACACATAAACACACACACTCACACACTCACACAGACACACACACTCATACATACACACTCACATACACACATACACACACACTCAATCACACTCACAGAAAAACACTCACTCACTCTCACACACACACACTCACACACACTCTCACACATTTACACGCACAGACACATTCATGCACACACTCAGACACACTCACACACACACACGTACTCT
>JANJGN010000002.1:121144940-121147440 GCA_026770705.1 Isurus oxyrinchus | reverse complement strand
CACACACATACACACACATACACAGGCACTCTCGCACACACACTCACACACACTTACTCACACAACATCCTTTCACATGCACACACTCTCTCATGCACACACAGTCACACACACATACTCTCACACACACACAAACATTCACACACTCACACATACACACTCACACATGCACACACATACTCACACATACACACTCACACTTACACACACACAGTCTCACACACAAACTCACGTTCACACACACACCCACATTCACACCCACACAAACTTACTGTCACACACACACACCACACACACACTCTCATACTCACACATACACACACATACATACACACACTCTCTCACACACACACTCACACACATACATTCACACACACATACACACACAAACACAGGCACTCTCGCACACACACTCACACACACTTACTCACACACACATCCTTTCACATGCACACTCTCACACACAGTAACACACACATACTCACACTCACACACACTCACACATACACACACACATAAACACACACACCCACACACACACATACACTCACATGCACATGTACGCACTCACACACAAACACTCACACTCAGACAATCACTCAAACACATACAAACACATACACACACTCACACAATCACTCACACATATACACTCACACACACAAACACTCACACGATCACTCACACACATACACACACACACAAACACTCACACACATACACACACACTCACACACATACTCACACACACGCACTCACACTCACACACATACACCCACACTCACACACACACTCACACTCACACACATACACCCACACTCACACATGGTCACACACACTCGCGCACACACACACTCACACATGGTCACACTCACACATATACACATATACACACTCACACTCACACACACATACTCTCACACACATACACACACACACTCACACACACATGCTCACACTCACACACATACACACACACTCACACTCATACACATACACTCACACACATACACCCACACTCACACACACTCACACTCACACACTCACACACACACACACTCACACATGGGCACACACACTCACGCACACAAACACTCACACATGGTCACACTCACACACTCACACACATACACATATACACACTCACACTCACACACACACATACTCTCACACACACATAAACACACACTCACACATACACACACAATCATAAACACACATACGCTCACACACTCACACACACACATACTCTCACACACTCACAAACAAACACATACATACTCACACATATACACACATACACACACACATACCCTCACACACATATACACACACACTCACACACTCACGCTCACACACAAACATACAAAACACACACTCAGACACACTCACTCATGGTCACACACACTCACGCGCACACACACTCACACATGGTCATACTCACACACTCACATATACACATATACACACTCACACACACACACACATACTCTCACACAGATACACACACACACTCACACTCACATACATACACACACATACAAACACAAAAATCACCCTCAGGCACACTCACACACACTCACACACACTCACACACGCACACACATACTCTCACACACTCACATACAAACACACACACTCACACAATCACATTCATACACACTCAAACTCTCAGAAACACTCATGCATACACACAGTCTCAAACTCTCGCACACACACACTCACACATACACCATCACAAAAACTCACACACATACACACTCACACACACACACTCACACACATACACACACACACTCACACACACACATTCTCACACACACACATACAAACACATACACACTCACACATATACACACATACACACACACATACTCTCACACACATACACACACACTCACACACTCACACTCACACACATACACACACATACATACAAACGCACACTCACACTCTGACACACTCATGCACATACACCCACACACCTACTCACACTCACACATTCACACTCACACTCACACACACTCACACATGGTCACACACACTCACGCACACACACTCACACACACACATATACACTTATACACGCTCAATCTCACACACACATACTCTCACACAGATACACGCTCACACTCACACGCTCACACTCACACACATACACACACATACACAGGCACTCTCGCACACACACTCACACACACTTACTCACACAACATCCTTTCACATGCACACACTCTCTCATGCACACACAGTCACACACACATACTCTCACACACACACAAACATTCACACACTCACACATACACACTCACACATGCACACACATACTCACACATACACACTCACACTTACACACACACAGTCTCACACACAAACTCACGTTCACACACACACCCACATTCACACCCACACAAACTTACTGTCACACACACACACCACACACACACTCTCATACTCACACATACACACACATACATACACACACTCTCTCACACACACA
>JANJGN010000002.1:121137440-121139940 GCA_026770705.1 Isurus oxyrinchus | reverse complement strand
AACACTCACACACATACACACACACTCACACACAAACTCACACACATACACACACACACACATGCTCACACACACACACACATACAAACACATACACTCACACACTCACACTCATACTCACTCACACTCTCACACACACATAAACACACACTCACACATACACACACAATCATAAACACACATACGCTCACACACTCACACACACACATACTCTCACACACTCACAAACAAACACATACATACTCACACATATACACACATACAGACACACATACCCTCACACACATATACACACACACTCACACACTCACGCTCACACACAAACATACAAAACACACACTCAGACACACTCACTCATGGTCACACACACTCACGCGCACACACACTCACACATGGTCATACTCACACACTCACATATACACATATACACACTCACACACACACACACACATACTCTCACACAGATACACACACACACTCACATACATACACACACATACAAACACAAAAATCACCCTCAGGCACACTCACACACACTCACACACACTCACACACGCACACACATACTCTCACACACTCACATACAAACACACACACTCACACAATCACATTCATACACACTCAAACTCTCAGAAACACTCATGCATACACACAGTCTCAAACTCTCGCACACACACACTCACACATACACCATCACAAAAACTCACACACATACACACTCACACACACACACTCACACACATACACACACACACTCACACACACACATTCTCACACACACACATACAAACACATACACACTCACACATATACACACATACACACACACATACTCTCACACACATACACACACACTCACACACTCACACTCACACACATACACACACATACATACAAACGCACACTCACACTCTGACACACTCATGCACATACACCCACACACCTACTCACACTCACACATTCACACTCACACTCACACACACTCACACATGGTCACACACACTCACGCACACACACTCACACACACACATATACACTTATACACGCTCAATCTCACACACACATACTCTCACACAGATACACGCTCACACTCACACGCTCACACTCACACACATACACACACATACACAGGCACTCTCGCACACACACTCACACACACTTACTCACACAACATCCTTTCACATGCACACACTCTCTCATGCACACACAGTCACACACACATACTCTCACACACACACAAACATTCACACACTCACACATACACACTCACACATGCACACACATACTCACACATACACACTCACACTTACACACACACAGTCTCACACACAAACTCACGTTCACACACACACCCACATTCACACCCACACAAACTTACTGTCACACACACACACCACACACACACTCTCATACTCACACATACACACACATACATACACACACTCTCTCACACACACACTCACACACATACATTCACACACACATACACACACAAACACAGGCACTCTCGCACACACACTCACACACACTTACTCACACACACATCCTTTCACATGCACACTCTCACACACAGTAACACACACATACTCACACTCACACACACTCACACATACACACACACATAAACACACACACCCACACACACACATACACTCACATGCACATGTACGCACTCACACACAAACACTCACACTCAGACAATCACTCAAACACATACAAACACATACACACACTCACACAATCACTCACACATATACACTCACACACACAAACACTCACACGATCACTCACACACATACACACACACACAAACACTCACACACATACACACACACTCACACACATACTCACACACACGCACTCACACTCACACACATACACCCACACTCACACACACACTCACACTCACACACATACACCCACACTCACACATGGTCACACACACTCGCGCACACACACACTCACACATGGTCACACTCACACATATACACATATACACACTCACACTCACACACACATACTCTCACACACATACACACACACACTCACACACACATGCTCACACTCACACACATACACACACACTCACACTCATACACATACACTCACACACATACACCCACACTCACACACACTCACACTCACACACTCACACACACACACACTCACACATGGGCACACACACTCACGCACACAAACACTCACACATGGTCACACTCACACACTCACACACATACACATATACACACTCACACTCACACACACACATACTCTCACACACACATAAACACACACTCACACATACACACACAATCATAAACACACATACGCTCACACACTCACACACACACATACTCTCACACACTCACAAACAAACACATACATACTCACACATATACACACATACACACACACATACCCTCACACACATATACACACACACTCACACACTCACGCTCACACACAAACATACAAAACACACACTCAGACACACTCACTC
>JANJGN010000002.1:121119940-121129940 GCA_026770705.1 Isurus oxyrinchus | reverse complement strand
ACACACTCACACACAGTCACACACACATACTCTCACACACACACTCACACATACTTACTCTCACACTCACACTCACACACACTCACACACATACATAAACACTCACACACACACACATAAACACACACACTATCACACACTCACACACACACAAACACTCGCTTACTCACACATACACACTCACACATACACACTCACACATACACACTCACACATATATACACACACAAACACACACTCACACACACCCTCACACACACTCATACACACACTCTCTCACACACATACACACATATACACTTTCACACCCACACACACTTACTGTCACACACACACTCTCACACACACACTCACACACACGCACATGCACACACATGTACACATACACACACCTACACAGACACTCTCACACTCTCACTTACACATACGTACTCACACACACATCCTTTCACATGCACACACTCTCTCATGCACACACCCACACACAGTCACACGCACGTACTCTCACACACACTTACTCACACACACTTACTCACACACTCACACATTCTCAAACACACATACAAACACACACTCACACAATCACACACACACTCACACATACACACTCACACACATAGAAACACTCTGACGCACACACGCACACACACATACACTCACATGCACATGTACACAATCACACACACACAATCATACTCACGCCCACACACACACTCACAATCACACAATCACTCACACACATACACTCACACACACACACACACACACACATATTCACACACGGTCACACTCACACACTCAGACATATACACACTTACACTCACACACATACACACACATTCACACACACACATTCACACTCATGCACACACACACACACATACAAACACACACTCACACAATCACATTCATACGCACACACACTCACACTCTCACACACACACACACATACACACACTCACACTCACACACATACTCTCACACACTCACACATACACACTCACACACACACCGTCACACACGCACACACTCTCTCTCACACACACTCACACACAGTCACACACACATACTCTCACACACACTCACACATACTTACTCTCACACTCACACTCACACACACACACACTCTCACATTCTCACACACTCAAACTCACACACACACTCACACACACACACATGCACACACACTCACTCACACACACCTACACTCACACACATACATCTACACTCACACACACTCACACTCACACAATCACACCCACACACACACTTACACATGGTCACACTCATACATATACATACATACCCACTCACACTCACACACATACACACTCTCACACAAACACTCACACACATACACACACACTCACACACACACATGCTCACACTCACACACACAAACACATACACTCACACACACACTCATACACACTCACACACTCTCACACACACATAAACACACACTCACACATACAAACACGCAAACATAAACACACACACACTCACTCACACACACACTCACACACTCACACATAGACACTCACAAACACTCACACACATACACAAACCTACACACACACTCGCACTCACAGACATACACTCACTTACACACACATACACTCACACACTTACACACATATACACACAGACTCACACACACTCACACTCACACACATACACTCACACACTCACACACTCACACTCACACAAACTCACACATACTCACACACACACACACACATTCACACACAGTCACACTCACACACTCACACATATACACACTTACACTCACACATATACACACACATTCACACTCATGCACACACACACATACAAACACACACTCACACAATCACATTCATATGCACAAACACACACTCACACTCTCACACACACACACATACACACACACTCACACTCACACACATACTCTCACACACTCACACATACACACTCACACACACACCATCACACACGCACACTCTCTCTCTCACACACACTCACACACAGTCACACACACATACTCTCACACATACACTCACACATACTTCCTCTCACACTCACACTCACACACACTCACATACTCTCACATTCTCACACACTCACACACATACACCTACACTCACACACACTCACACTCACACAATCACACCCATAGACACACTCACACATGGTCACTCTCATACATATACATACATACGCACTCACACTCACACACATACACACTCTCACACAAACACTCATACACATACACACACACTCACACTCACACATGCTCACACTCACACACACAAACACATATACTCACACAGTCACACTCATACACACACACACTCTCACACACACATAAACACACACTCACACATACAAACACACAAACATAAACACACACACACTCACGCACACACTCACATACTCTCACACAGTCACACACAAACACATACACACTCACACACACTCACACACACACACACTCACACACACACACACTCTCACACTCACACACATACACACACACTGACACACACTGACACACACCCACACTCACCCTCACACTCACACACATACACCCACACTCACACACTCTCACACTCACACATTCACACTCACATTCACTCACACACTCACACACAGTCACACACACTCATGCACACACACACTCACACATGGTCACACTCCCACACTCACACATATACACAAATACACACACACATATTCAAACACATACACAAACACACTCACACGCACACTCAAACTCGCACACATACACACACTCACACTCACACAAACATTCACACACTCACACATACACACTCACACATACACACTCACACATATACACACACACAAACACTCACACTCACACACACCCTCACACACACTCATACACACACTCTCTCACACACATACACACATATACACTTTCACACCCACACACACTTACTGTCACACACACACACTCTCACACTCACACATACACACACATACACACACACACACTCTCACACACACACTCACACACACACATGCACACACACGTACACATACACATACCTACACAGACCCTCTCACACACTCACTTACACACACGTACTCACACACACATCCTTTCACATGCACACACTCTCTCATGCACACACCCACACACAGTCACACACGCATACTCTCACACACACATACTCACACACACTTACTCACACACTCACACATTCTCAAACACACATACAAACACACACTCACACAAACACACACACACTCACACACACACACTCACACATACACACACATAAACACACACACTCACACACTCACACACACACTCACACATACACACTCACACACATAGAAACACTCTGACGCACACACGCACACACACATACACTCACATGCACATGTACACAATCACACACACACAATCATACTCACGCTCACACATTCACAATCACACAATCACTCACACACATACACTCACACACACACATACACATTCACACATGGTCACACTCACACACTCAGACATATACACACTTACACTCACACACATACACACACATTCACACACACATTCACACTCATGCACACACACACACATACAAACACACAATCACATTCATACGCACACACACTCACACTCTCACACACACACACACATACACACACACTCACACTCACACACATACTCTCACACACTCACACATACACACTCACACACACTGTCACAAATGCACACTCTCTCTCACACACACTCACACACAGTCACACACACATACTCTCACACACACACTCACACATACTTACTCTCACACTCACACTCACACACACTCACACTCACACTCTCACATTCTCACATACTCAAACTCACACACACTCACACACACACACACATGCACACACACTCACACTCTCACATTCTCACATACTCAAACTCACACACACTCACACACACACACACATGCACACACACTCACTCACACACACCCACACACACACATACATCTACACTCACACACACTCACTCTCACACAATCACACCCACACACACACTTACACATGGTCACACTCATACATATACATACATACCCATTCACACTCACACACATACACACTCTCACACAAACACTCACACACATACACACACACTCACACACACACATGCTCACACTCACACACACAAACACATACACTCACACACACACTCATACACACTCGCACACTCTCACACACACATAAACACACACTCACACAAACATAAACACACACACACACTCACACACACATTCACATACTCCCACACACACACACAAACACACACACACACACACTCACACATACACACTCACACACATAGACACACTCTGACACACACACATACACTCACATGCACATGTACACAATCAATCATACACAATCATACTCACACACTCACACACACACTCACAATCACACAATCACTCACACACATACACTCACACACACACAGTCACACAATCACTCACACACATACACACACACACACACACACACACAAAAACTCACACAATCCTCACACACATATACAGACACACACACAAACACTCACACACAAACACCCACAGTCACACACACACACTCACACTCACACACATACACCCACACTCACACACAGTCACACACACTCACGAACACACACACTCACACATATACACATATACACACTCACACACACACACATACTCTCACACACCTACACACACACACACTCACACACACATGCTCACACTCACACACACTCACACATAGACACTCACAAACACTCACACACATACACAAACTCACACACACACTCGCACTCACAGACATACACTCACTTACACACACATACACTCACACACTCACACACATATACACACAGACTCACAGACACTCACACTCACACTCACACACATACACTCACACACTCACACACTCACACAAACTCACACATACTCACACATACATACTCACACACACACACACACACACACACACACACACACACACACATTCACACACGGTCACACTCACACACTCACACATATACACACTTACACTCACACACATACACACACATTCACACACACACACATTCACACTCATGCACACACACACACACACACACATACAAACGCACACTCACACAATCACATTCATATGCACAAACACACACTCACACTCTCACACACACTCACACACTCTCACACACACTCACACTCACACACATACTCTCACACACTCACACATACACACTCACACACACACCGTCACACATGCACACTCTCTCTCTCACACACTCACACACAGTCACACACACATACTCTCACACACACACTCACACATACTTACTCTCACACTCACACTCACACACATACTCTCACATTCTCACACACTCAAACTCACACACACACTCACACACATACACCTACACTCACACACACTCACACTCACACAATCACACCCACACACACACTCACACATGGTCACTCTCATACATATACATACATACGCACTCACACTCACACACATACACACTCTCACACACACACATGCTCACACTCACACACACAAACACATATACACACACAGTCACACTCATACACACTCACACACTCTCACACACATAAACACACACTCACACATACAAACACACAAACATAAACACACACACACTCACACACACACTCACATACTCTCACACAGTCACACACAAACATATACACACTCACACACTCTCTCACACACACACACACACACACACTCACACACACACTCACACACACACACTCACACTCACACACATACACACACACTCACACACACTGACACACACCCACACTCACCCTCACACTCACACACATACACCCACACTCACACACACTCACACTCACACATTCACACTCACATTCAATCACACACTCACACACAGTCACACACACTCACGCACACACACACTCACACATGGTCACACTCCCACACTCACACATATACACAAATACACACACACATATTCAAACACATACACAAACACACTCACACACACACTCAAACTCGCACACATACAAACACACACTCACACTCACACACACTCATGCACAGACTTACACACATACACAAACACTCACACACACACACATAAACACACACTCACACTCACACAAACATTCACACACTCACACATACACACTCACACACACACACACTCACACACTCACACTTAAACACTCACACTTACACACACCCTCACACACACTCATACACTCATACTCTCTCACACACATACTCACGCACTCACACATTCACACCCACACACACTTACTGTCACACACACACACTCTTACACTCACACATACACACACACTCTCTCACACACACACGCATACACAGACACACCCACTCACACACTCACAGTCACTCACACACACACATCCTTTCACATGCACACACACTCTCATGCACACACTCACACACAGTCACACACACATACTCTCACACACACACTCACACGCATTTACACACTCGCACACTCTCAAACACACATACAAACACACACTCACACATACACACATACATAAACACACGCTCACACACAATCACACACACACTCACACACTCACACATACACACTCACACACATAGACACACTCTGACAATCACACACTCACACACACACATACACTCACATGCACATGTACACACTCACACACTCACACTCACACTCACACAATCACTCACACACATGCACTCACACACACACAAACACTCACACAATCACTCACACACATAAAAACACACACCTAAACACTCACACCCATACACACACACTCACACACATGCACTCACACTCACACACATACAGGCACGCTCACACACACACACACACTCACACACATACACCCACACTCACATACGGTCACACACACTCACGCACACACACACTCACACATGGTCACACTCACACGCTCACACACATACACATATACACACTCACACTCACACACACACACTCACACACACATGCTCAACTCACACACATACACCATACTCACACAATCACTCACACACTTACACTCACACACACACTCACATACATACACACACACACACTCACACTCACACACTCACACATACACCCACACTCACACACACTCACACTCACACACTCACACTCACACACACACTCACACATACACACACACACATAAACGCACACAGACTCACACACACGCTTACACACTCACACTAACAGACAAACACTCACACAATCACCCATACACACTCACACACACCATCACACACTGTCACACACTCACACACTCACAGACGCATACACACAAAATCTCACACACACAATCTCACACACTCACACACACGCAATCACACAGACATACACACACTCTCTCTCACACACACACACACTCACAGATATACACCCACACTCACACACTCTCACACACACACTCACACGCATTTACACACTTGCACACTCTCAAACACACATACAAACACACACTCACACATACACACATACATAAACACACACTCACACACAATCACACACACACTCACACACTCACACATACACACTCACAAACATAGACACACTCTGACAATCACACACTCACACACACACATACACTCACATGCACATGTACACACTCACACACTCACACTCACACTCACACAATCACTCACACACATGCACTCACACACACACAAACACTCACACAATCACTCACACACATAAACACACACACCTAAACACTCACACCCATACACACACACTCACACACATGCACTCACACTCACACACATACAGCCACGCTCACACACACACACACACACACACACACACTCACACACATACACCCACACTCACACACGGTCACACACACTCACGCACACACACACTCACACATGGTCACACTCACACGCTCACACACATGCACATATACACACTCACACATACACACACACACATAAACGCACACAGACTCACACACACGCTTACACACTCCCACTAACAGACAAACACTCACACAATCACCCATACACACTCACACACACCATCACACACTGTCACACACTCACACACTCACAGACGCATACACACAAAATCTCACACACACAATCTCACACACTCACACACACGCAATCACACAGACATACACACACTCTCTCTCACACACACACACACTCACAGATATACACCCACACTCACACACTCTCACACACACTCACACACACACTCACACGCATTTACACACTTGCACACTCTCAAACACACATACAAACACACACTCACACATACACACATACATAAACACACACTCACACACAATCACACACACACTCACACACTCACACATACACACTCACAAACATAGACACACTCTGACAATCACACACTCACACACACACATACACTCACATGCACATGTACACACTCACACACTCACACTCACACTCACACAATCACTCACACACATGCACTCACACACACACAAACACTCACACAATCACTCACACACATAAACACACACACCTAAACACTCACACCCATACACACACACTCACACACATGCACTCACACTCACACACATACAGCCACGCTCACACACACACACACACACACACACTCACACACATACACCCACACTCACACACGGTCACACACACTCACGCACACACACACTCACACATGGTCACACTCACATGCTCACACACATACACATATACACACTCACACTCACACACACACACTCACACACACATGCTCAAACTCACACACATACACCATACTCACACAATCACTCACACACTTACACTCACACACACACTCACATACATACACACACACACACACTCACACTCACACACTCACACATACACCCACACTCACACACACTCACACTCACACACTCACACTCACACACACACTCATACACATACACACACACTCACACATACACACACACACATAAACGCACGCTTACACACTCACACTAACAGACAAAAACTCACACAATCACCCATACACACTCACACACACCATCACACACTGTCACACACTCACACACTCACAGACGCATACACACACAATCTCACACACACAATCTCACACACTCACACACACGCAATCACACAGACATACACACACTCTCTCTCACACACACACACTCACAGGTATACACCCACACTCACACACTCTCACACACTCACGCACACACACTCACACATGGTCACACTCACACGCTCACACATATACACATATACACACTCACACTCACACACACATACTCTCACAAACATACACCACACTCACACTCACACAATCACTCACACACTTACACTCACACACACACACTCACAAACATACACACACACTCACACACTCGCACTCACACTCACACACATACACTCAAACTCGCACACATACAAACACACACCCACACTCACACACACTCATGCGCAGACTTACACACATACACAAACACTCACACACACACATAAACACACACTCACACTCACACAAACATTCACACACTCACACATACACACTCACACACACACACTCACACTCACACACACTCATACACTCATACTCTCTCACACACATACTCATACACACACACACACATTCGCACCCACACACACTTACTGTCACACACACACACTCTCACACTCACACATACACACACACTCTCTCACACACTCACTCACACACACATACACAGACACACCGACACACACACTCACAGTCACCCACACACACATCCTTTCACAAGCAAACACACTCTCATGCACACACGCACACACAGTCACACACAAATAGTCTCACACACACACACTCACACACACACTTACACACTCACACACTCTCAAACACACATACAAACACACAGTCACACATACACACACTCACACATACACACATACATAAACACACACACTCACACACAATCACACACACACTCACACACTCACA
>JANJGN010000002.1:121112440-121114940 GCA_026770705.1 Isurus oxyrinchus | reverse complement strand
CACACACACTCACACACACGCACTCACACTCACACACATACACCCACACTCACACATACACCCACTCTCACACACACTCACACTCTCACACTTACACTCACACACACTCACACATGGGCACACACACTCACGCACACACACACAATCACACACTCATGCATATACACATATACACACTCACACTCACACACACACACTCACACACATACACACACACACACACTCACACACACACACTCACACACATACACCCACACTCACACACGCTCACTCTCACACACATACACACACATACAAATACACACTCACACACTCTCAGACACACTCACACACACACATGCTCTCACACACTCACATACAAACACATACACACCCACACACACTCTGACACACACTCACACTCACACAATCACTCGCATACATGCACTCACACACACACAAACACTCACACAATCACTCACACACATACACACACACACATTCACACACATGCACTCACACTCACACACATACAGCCACACTCACGCACACACACACACACACATTCACACACCCACGCACACACACACACACATGGTCACACTCACACGCTCACACATATACACATTCACACTCACACACACATAATCTCGCACACGTACACACACACACACACTCACACACACATGCTCACACTCACACACATACACCATACTCACACAGTCACTCACACACTTACACTCACACACACTTACACTCACACACATACACACACACACACTCACACACTCACATGCACACACATACACCCACACTCACACATGGTCACACACACTCACGCACACACACTTTCACACATGGTCACACATACGCACACACACACACTCACACATGGTCACACTCACACACTCACACATATACACACTCACACTCACACACACATACTCTCACAAACATACACCACACACACAATCACTCACACACACACACACTCACACACATACACAAACACTCACACACACGCACTCACACTCACACGCATACACACACACTCACACACTCACACATACACCCACACACACACACACTCACACTCACACACTCACACTCACACACACTCACGCACACACACACTCACACACTCATGCATATACACATATGCACACTCACACTCACACGCTCACACTCACACTCACACACACATACAAACACACATACACACACTCTCAGACACACTCACACACACACACACATACTCTCACACACTCACATACAAACACATAAACACTCACACATACTCTGACACACACTCACACACACACACACTCACACACTCACACACACACACTCACTCACACACATACACCCACACATACGCCAAGACTCACACACACTCACACACACACTCACATTCACATTCACGCACATACACCTACACTCACACACACTCACACTCACATACCCACACACTCAAACACACTCACATACGGTCACACACACTCACGCACACACACACACTCACACATATACACACATACACACACACACTCACACACAGATTCGCACAAATACATAAACACACACACACACTCACACTCACACACATACACACACATTCACACACACATAAACACACACACTCACACACAATCACACACACACTCACAAACTCACACATACACACTCACACACATACACACACTCTGACAATCACACACTCACACAAACACACATACACTCACACACTCACAAACACTCACACAATCACTCACACACATACACACACACACCTAAACACTCACACACATACACACACACTCACACATATGCACCCACACTCACACACATACAGCCACACTCACACACACACACACACACACACACACACTCACACACATACACCCACACTCACACACTCTCATACAGACTCACGCACACACTCACTCACACATGGGCATGCTCACACATATACACATATACACATTCACACTCACACACACATACTCTCGCACACATTCACACACACACTCACACACACGTGCTCACTCTCACACACATACACCATACTCACACAATCACTCACACACTTACACTCACTCACACACACACTCACACACATACACACACACACACACTCACACACTCACACTCACACACATACACCCACACTCACACACACTCACACTCACACACTCACACTCTCACACACACACACACATGGTCACACACACTCCCACACACACACTCTCACACATGGTCACACACACTCGCACACACACACACTCACACATGGTCACACACACACACTCACATATATACACACTCACACTCACACAATCACTCACACACTTACACTCACACACACACAAACACACACTCACACACATACATACACACTCACACACACGCACTCGCACTCACATGCATACACCCACACTCACACAATCACTCACACACTTACACTCACACACACACACTCACACACATACACACACTCACACACACGCACTCACACTCACAT